>OX369265.1:16520187-16762223 GCA_947284805.1 Coleophora flavipennella | reverse complement strand
AATGTGTGTAATATGTGTGCAATGTGCAAGCGGCAGAATTTTTTTTATTCAACTTCAACTCCTTAGCGCGAGTATGGGTAGCCAGTTTATATAATTTATTTTGTTGTTATACTCTAGGATTATTGCCGTTTTTACGAAAGATCAAAAAAACAAGCCTTAAAAAACATGTTTCTTGTATGGGAGCCCTCTTTAATTATTTTTTATTTTTATTATTTGTTGTCCTATCATCCATCTTCAATTCATTTGTCAAACATTTTATCTTAGGCTTGAGTTGTCGATCAATTTCATAGTAAGCTTTACGAACTTCGTATCTCATTTCATCTACCGACTGTCGAGAGGCTTTTAATATGTTGTTGTACTTAAGTTCCTCTATTATCCTAGGTTCTAGTGCCATACGCAGTTTAATATAAAATCATAGATAAAATTTTCATAATTTGACAATACAAAACAATTATGTCTTTCAGCTATGTCTACTGTGTACGCCATTTATGGCACCACATACAGAGGGACTTGGCAAACCCAAATATACAGGATATTATTGATTACAACTTACATTCAGAAATACAACAGGGTCCCGACACGCAGTAGATTGCAGCATTTCCTTAATATAAGGACTAGCTAACGACATTACATTACGATGTACTTTGACCAAATGCCCGTCTGCTGCTAAGGTCATATCTACGAAATCTTCTTTCTGGAAAATAACACCAACCAGTGATAAATAACAGGACAAGAATTTCTGAGAACGAATGTAATAAAAATACTGTACGCTCACCTGCTGCAATTGAGAAAGGCCATTGCAGAGATTGTTTCTAAATGAACTCCAGCTCAATTGATATTCGGACATCTTCGTCACGACGTAAACGCTCAGCCTAAACTATATAAATAAAGTACTTTGTGCGAAGTAGCTATTCCTACGGGGCACAGATAATTTTTACCCATAAAAATTTAATTTTTTTGTTGCTCTGGGTACAAAATATATCAATTTTTTCACCAATTTCGGTGGTTTCTTTGTGAATCGGTAACTTCCAACTCTACAATATTTTTTCCTGAATGTTGGCTGTTTTGTCAATTTTAGACAACTAAGAAACAAACCAAAGTCAACCCTAATGACGTTTGTTGTGGCTATTCTCACGGGTTGCTATGGGTTACCAGACAGAGTATCGTGACGTCATCACACCGGCCAGCTAGCCAGACGGAGTTGATTTTAAGCTTCACAAAACATAAAGGTGAAAGGGAGCCAAGTTCGATATCAACAAATTACGACTGAATGGGTAGGTTAGGTACCAAGTTCTATAGTGGTTCTTAAGGTGGTTGCAGAGGCGTCATTTTCATACAAAACGTTTGACTAATACACTCATCGAGTGTTAGAATATTAGGTTATCAAACAATGTCAAAAAAATGTTTAAAAAATCTTGTTTTCGCGAATGAAATCAGATTTGTGATAAATCGAACAATTGAAAAGTTATTATGGTTTTAAATCTTGTTCAAAAGTGTCGATTTTACGTATGTGTGCGTTACATTTACACAACATAGACACTTATGCGTCCCGTAAAGCTATGTATGAACAGCGCGTTCTGAAACTCTACTTGTGTTATAGGAATCTAAATATAAAATGTTTTTTCAGAGTGAATACAAATCGATTTATTTTTTATTAATAACACCCATAATTAATAGTGTAAAAAACTAATACAAAGATTTAGTTTTTCAAAGATGTTCTTATATTTTTGTTAAAAAAATTAAAACAACACACTTTTCGAACGCACTTATCCCCGTAACACTCTGTGGCTGAATATGAATGAATCAGTGTTGCTATATATACGGATTTATCTGTACTCGTATGGATTTTTGAGGTCCAATGCGGATAATTCATGATTATGGATTTACGCGACACAAATATCATATTCCTACATCCAAAGGTATTGTTTACAGGTTGAACTTATGTATATTCCTTTCGTTTTCTTTAAAATTTGACTTGTACTCATGTAACTGAAAAACTTTCCCCAAGGTACCGGCTGCTGTGTCATATTCATACAAATTTAGCTTTGTTGGACTTCTCAAACTTTGTATATAAAAACATTCATTTAACATTTTATTCTAAATTCAATTTTATATTTATCAAAATCACTAAATCAGTTCGTCAAAGACAATGACGTCACAACTTTGTAACACGAACAATTTCAGAACAAAATTTCGTTTTTGACCGTTGATAAAAAGTAACTCAAATGACTAGCAGTCAAATACCGGATTGTATTAACAATTTTAACTGACAATTATTTACTGTTGCACGAATTTTGTCCAGATTTTGGACTGAAGATAGATTTCTTGATTCCTCCATATGGCAACACTGTTTTGTGAATTTTTGTGAATTTGGTAAACAAATGGCTTTTGTAACAAAATGAATTAACGCTTTTACAATAAATACGTATACTCAGGACGCAAAGTAAACCCAAAACGATCGCGTGCCGGTTTGTTACGGTATCTATCATGCACTAGAATAGAAATGGCTTCGTAAGTACCTATAATACAGGCAATCCTCTTCGGTGTTTGTGAACATTACTTACACTGTTGGTGTGTCGCTATCAACCGTTCAGAGTGCTCCAGCGATTTGAAGAGACTGGATTCAATATGCACAGACCAGGAACAGGCCGAACAAGGTGCACGACAGCGCGGGACGATCGATATATGATGTCAACAATATTGAGAAATCGATTTCAAACAGCTGTTGAAGTCAAAAATCACCTTCTACGTGCTGAAGAGAGCTATCCGGGCACGTGTACAGTGAGGCCGCGTCTTGCTGAAGCGAACATGAAGCCATTTAGACCCACCAATGGTCCAAAACTCGGAAGGCAGCATCGAAATTCAAGGCTGAGTTATGCTAGAGAACACATGAATTGGACTTTCAATGACTGGTCAACAGTTATGTTTTCGGACGAGTCGAGATACATGCTATACAAGCACGATGGGAGACAAACTTTAACTGCAGAGAGATACGTGAATGAAACCTTAAATGAGTATGTTGGCCCACTTTTAATAAACATGCGCAAGAATGCCATCCTTATGCAAGATAATGCTCATCCCCACACAGTCTCTATCACACGCATGTAGTGGCCAGCACGCAGCCCAAACTTGAACTTCATCGAGCATGCTCGGATGAAGCAGTGATAGAGGAATGGGAGAATAATCCTCAGCATCAACTCAGAAATCGAATGTGGAAAGCATGCTAAACCGTGTAACAGCTGTTTTAATAGATCTCAGTGGTAATACAAAATACTATAATGTGTGAAAATTGCAATTTAGAAATCTAGTGAAAAATTTACATTTTTTCTTAACTTACTTTTATGACTTATTTTTATTATTATACTAGCTGTCCCGGCGAACTTCGTTCCACCTTACACTACACTATCCTACCCTACACTACCCTACCCTACCCTACACTACACTACCCCACACTACACTACACTACCCTACCCTTCCCTACACTACCCTACCCTTCCCTACACTACCCTACCCTACCCTAACTACACTACACTACACTACCCTACCCTAAAACCAATTATTTTTGACTGATATTTTTTTTATTGATGAATATCATATTTTAATACTTATTATCCTATTCCAGACAAAGACAAATGCAAAAACACAAAAATCATAAAAATTGGCCCAGCCGTTCTTGAGTTATAATGGTGTAACTAACACAACTTTCTTTTATATATATAGATGCACTATAAAATTGTCTATAATACAGTCTTTATTTCATAAACCAACATACTTAAGCACTCACCAGTGCTCTAAACCTTGTAAATAGTATCTCAATTAATGATTATAAGATTGAAATATTTTCTTGTTCGGAGCCGCTATTTATGAGATCCGCAAGCCAATAGCTCGAATCTATTGTTACTCCGAGTTTGTTGTTAGACACTAATATTATATAATGTTATTTTTAAAATATTCGAATTATTTTTATCCTACATTCCTACTGCTGTTTTTATTCATTTTTAATATGCAAATAATATTTTTTGTTTTGTAACATTCACGTTTGGCTAGACTGTAAGTGTTTGTTTATCAAATAAATAAATAAACAATATTTTGGAAATTATTGAGGTTTTTGTTACAGACCCATTTCCTTTGCTGTCGAGTGTATTTACACAATAATTAGTAAATTGTATATCATAATGTGCTATTTTTAGGCCGAACACAGGCAACAACAGCAATCACTAAAATATACAAGCTATATAATAAATATATAAGTAAGTAAATCATAGATATTCTATTTGATAAGTTTAAAAAAAAGGAAAAAATGGAACCCTTATAGGATCACTTTGTTGTCTGTCCGTATGTCTGTCAAGACCCTTTATTTCGGAAACGCGTGGAGGTATCGAGTTGAAATTACAACCGTATAGTCCGGTCGACTGTCCCTTGAAGCTGTGAAAAAATCAAGCTTCTAGGTTAACGTAAAAAAAGATACGGCCGTTTATGCTGCAAAAAACGTATATTTCGACACTCTCAAGGGAATCAAAATTCATAGGGTATTTTCCGTTGACCTAGAACTATGAAATTTGGCATGTAATACCGTCTTGTACTACAAGTAAAGGGATAAATCTGAAAACTATACATTTGTAAAAATATAATCTTTATATAAAGTATGTAATCAATTATGCAAGGAACGGCGGTCCAAATTTTGAATTGAGTTAAGCGTGTCATATGAGGTAATGGTAAGGACGGGCTGGTTTCCGCAACCAGGCGCCCGAGCGCCCATTTTGCGTGGTTAGCTGGCATCACTGCCAGCTCAGCTCCTCCAGGAAGTCCAGTAGCCCCCGCAGGGTGCCAACGACTTCCGGGAGTGAGGGATATAAGGTACCTATGAAAGGGCTTCATTGTCAGAAGCTTAAACAGACTTTTAATTATTTTTTTGATGTATAGTTTTCGATTTATGACAAGAATGTAAAAAAAAACTTTCCCCTTTTTTATATGTGTAGGTAGGTACCTAATAATTTTGAAGTATGTAGTAACTAACAGTCTGCACTGTTATGATTTATAATATGGATCTACAATTTTGTACGGAACCCTCGGTGGGCGAGTCCGACTCGCACTTGTCCAGTTTTTTGTAATGACAAAAATTATCGAGAGCCATTTTTGAGAAACCTATGTTTTACCCTTTTCTCATGGCAGGTCGTTAGAGTTTTACCAGATAAAGTACCACTTGTAGCATATTAAAGATATTAAATTTGAAAAATCTTGAAGAAGTTTTTGGGGATCAAACAAAGATTTGTTACCATAGATGAGTTATGCACTAACAACATTAGAAAATCGAACCCCTTTACACACAGTATTAAAGGTAGTTCACTTCCATTGCACCGAATGCTACTACGAATGCTTTTATTTGCTTCACTTTTTGTATGCATGTAACCTATCTATATCTCTGGGATTAAATGATTAAAATTGAAAAAACATGATATTGAATATGATTATTTTATTTTATGTATGTCCCTTGTGCCAACTTTTAACCGCCTCCGTGGTGTGATGGTTAGTCCATTTGCTTCACACCATGAGGTCGTGGGTTCGAATCCCGGTGGGGTCAACTTGTAAGACTCCGTTTGGTTGGTGGTAGGGCATTTTCTAAGCCCGCCTGGCTAGCTACCACCATCTTATCTAAGTCTTGCCGCCAAACATCATTCAGTGTTAACAATGTTGATGTGTTCCGGCTTGAGGATAAGATAGCCAGTTCTCCATTGCATTGGGGAATCTTGGTAAGCTTGCTTCCATCTTCGGCATCAGCGTCACTTATCATCAGGTGAGATGATGCCAAGGGCTTACCAATGGTGAATTAAAAAATAATAATAAGGCTTCAGCAGCGCCCATGAAAATAGTTATTATGTGTAAAGGTGGTGATCATCATCATATCAGCCAAAAGACGTCCACTGGTGGATAAAGACCTCTCACATTCAGCGATAATTTCTATATATTTTTGCTGATCAACTGTATTTACATTCCTTTCTCGATCTACATTGATATTCATTTCTAGATATCATCTCACAGGACCTAAGTTTTCATATCTTAAACCACGATCTGCTATATTAAATGATTAAAACAAAAGTTTATTTGGGCTGGAAGTACTTATATTTTTACAATGAGAAACAAATCAATCACAACAATAAAGTCTGTGTCACACCATACAAGAGACAGAACATAAAGACTTAATGGAAGATATGCAAACTTCACGTCTAACTACCAGAGAGAAGGTGTCCTCATAATCTATTCCAGGTTGCTGCGTGAAACCTTTTGTCACTAGTCTCCCATGATAACGCACTTTGTTGTTCACATGAAACTGTTTATTTAGCACCCACTTGCACTTATCAACTATTGTTGCACCACCTGACATATCAATAAGCTCCCGAGCATTGTTTTCCCTGAACGACTGCTATGGCTCAGCAGCTGGATATGTACACACGGAGAAACCATATCTATTGAGGTAGGTAGTTTCCTCTCTCTGTTTTCGTTCTCTATAGCACATGGAGTAGACATGGGCTTTCTTTCAATTCCCCCACTGAATCTGTCCTCCTGGCTGTCTTCAGGTGACATTTCTTCTCCATGAAACCAGATAACACTATTCTTCAGTTTCCTCATTTCCATTTTGTCTTCCATTACAATCACGTCTCTGCTAATTATCTGCATTTTTACAAGGATTCTACACTGTATCCAAAAAGATAATCGTAAAAACGATTTCTGAAAATCCGATGTGCTCTCTGTTTTGCTTTTTTGTCCCAGGAATATAATGTAATTTTGTTTAGGTAGGTATTTATTTCGTAGTGATTTCTATTCTCTTTGTATACCGCTATTGTAAACTGACAGATATTACGCGAATTTTTATTGAATGAATTGCACCCACACACTTACAATTCGTGCCTGCAGTGTGCGTGACTGCTATCAGCTGCTAATTGTGGGATAACACGGGAGAATAAAACAATAAATGAAGTTAAACACTTACTCTATCATCGAAACATCAATAAAAGGGCTCGCGAATAAACAAATTTTGCTTCAAACTTATCTAATTTACGAAATATTTGTCAAAAACAACAATATTTGCTCGCCAGCGCCATCTAGGTTGCGATGTCTATTTTTGTTTCCTCTGCAACCGCCTTAAATCATCTTTAAATAGAAATAATAATTTTAGACTTCTCCAAATAATAAGGAATGTACAGCGGTTTTCAGTTGCTTAAAAAAAATGTGTCCTGTGCTACTACATGGTGTAACTTGGCAAGTTTTCACTATCCAATTTTATTTTACACACAGAACATAACACATTTTTCTAACCAACTGAAAACATTGTACATTCTCTATTATTTGGAGAAGTCTAAAATTAATATCCATAGCCATTATTCAGGAGCCACTATAAAACTTGGTACCTAGTCATTATGAACGCTGTATTTTTTTATATCAAACTTGGCTCCATTTCACATTTATATTTTGTTGGTAGGTATATCATTAATTTTTGTAAAATATTAATACAAATTTCCTATCGTTATTCAAGTAATACACATACATATAAGATATTACCGATCCCTCGGTGCGCAAGCCCAGAGTTTTTTGAACAATTGGAACAGGCGTATACAAAGAAAAAAGAGAAACCAGCCAAGTGCGAGTCGGAATCACGAAATTAGTTTTCCGTACAGTGGTGGTGCAGAACACATGGGAATAATGATATAGACCACTTCCAGGTGACTTTTTAATTTGAGGTTTGGAATTGAAATAGGTTAATTGGGCGCATTGAGTAAAAATTCAAAAAATCAAAATGCCAAACTAGTATCTAAGTCACCTGGAAATGGTCTATAATGTGGTCGGTAATGGAAGGAACCCTAATTACGCATTTTTTTTTTGTATACGCCTAATGTAATAACTTACCTCGATGCCAAATTTCAAGTTTCTAAGTTACGTGGAACTCGTGGAAGTGGTCTATAATTTTGATACGTCAGTCAGTCAGTGAGTGAGTTATAAAAATAGTGATTTTCGGACGTCATTATCTCAAAAATGGTAAAAGATGTATCTATGAAAATTGGGATTTTAGGTGATAGCGTGGGTCTTACTAGACACGCGAAATCGCAAGTGTGTAATTCAAACAGATTTTAAGTTACTGGTATGTAGGTCAAAAGTTGCCCGAAATGGTTCGTGTAATAAAACTCACGGCCGGTGTCGCCTTGTTCTTTTCGAACTTGGCGGACACACTGCCGTGTGTCTCGATATTATTAGTTTTAATTAAACTTAGTGATTTCTATACTCTTTGGTTTCTTTAGTCGCCCTGACGCTAAGATAATAAAATAAAAACAGAATACAACTGTTTTACTTTACTACAACTAATTACTAATAATTTCACAACTTAGCGGACCTACCAGACACGCCTATCTGTCTGTGCTGTCGTGGCAATAGCAAACAAACAGCTTTAGGCGCATCAAATTAATAAATTAAGGTAATTAATTATCAGATTGCTGCAAGCAAGTGTAAGTAGTAAATTTCTCTTAAACTTTGCTGCTTGCAGTAAAGTACTTACTGTAAGCAGCAATTTTCTCATTTGTCTGTGTTTAAGTTTCAACTACATGGTCCTAATGGGCCAGTGATAACTCGAGCCTAAACCATCCTTCATGTATGACAGACGGCTTGATAAATTAGTAGTTTAGAATGCTCTGTCATGTAAAATCTTAACTGAGAAAACAGTTAAGATTTTACATGAAATTTCTCTTCCATTTCAGGTATACTGTCGATAGGATTAAGGAAGAGGAACTATGCAACCTGGAAATCAGTCGCATAACGGAGTACTGTAGAAGGAGTTCAAGGTTTGAGGGTGGGATGCCACTGGGGTCACAGTAACCATCGTACCACCATGGGAATAGGATGTAATGATTCCACTTAGACATGAACACTCGCCTGTACCCCGCAGGCGTCCCACCCAACAACAATAATATTTATAGTGTGACTGCAAGTTGGACCTGGAATTGGTGTTGGTAAGTAACGGCAGAATGAAATGATTGTGAGTGGACAAGAACAAGCAACAATATTGTACATTAGAGTGGAACTGTTATTTTCAGAACAGAATTCTAACCAAACGAGGAACTGGAAGTCAATGTGAGCCACTTCATCTGCCCACAGAGTACTAGGACCTAATAGGTTTTGCCGAACCAGTACCTAAAAATCCATCATTTTCTGTTAAATTTAAAAGCTCAAACTGATGGTGCCTTAATTTCAAACTGCATGAAGATCTGTAACATGTATTTCCAACCAATGAAAGGAGATGCTCCTCTTTTAGGGGCGTAGATCCAAGTATTGTATCCTTGTATTCTTTTACCATTATCAACTAGCCATCTTTGTGAATACTACTTGGAGATGTAGCATAGGCAGGCCTCCCACTCAGTTGACCGACGACCTGGTGAAGGCCACTGGAAGCCTCTGGATGGGGGCAGCGCAGGACCGGTCATTGTGGAAATCCTTGGGGGAGGCCTTTGTCCAGCAGTGGACATCTTTCGGCTGATACAATCTTTGTGAATTCCAAGTATATATTCCTTGTATTCTTTTACCATTATCAACTACCTACCTATCTTTGTGAGTGGTATTACAATGCTGTTGGGAATAAAAACGAAACAAAGAAAGGGACTACAAATGTTGAAAATGATCTCCGTTGTGCACTGAGAAGCCAAGGAATCACTTATGTACTGTATGTTTTACTTTTGTTAATTGATTACTTACGAGTGCTTGTCATTTGAATAAAAATGCCCATTTTTATTTTTTCATTTGTTTATTACTTATTTTGACACCCCATTTCGGCTCCTCTTGCAAAGTAAATTATTGAGGGCATATGGGCATAGTATTTTAGCAGAGAGGTGGGTGAGCCGCATAGGGTATAAGGTTGATCCCTGTATCCCTGATCTTGAAGAAGAAAATTATTAACCTATGTGTAAGTATAAAGTTGTGTGCATACAATTTTACCACAACCACCACCGTGGCGTATTGGTTAAACATATAGAAGATAAATGCGAAAATGTGTTTGTTTGTTACCTTTTCACGCTTCAACACCTAAACCAACCGCCCCCGTGGCGTAATGGTTAGTCCATTCGCTTTAAACCAGGAGGTCGCGGGTTCGATTCCCGGTGGAGTCATCTTGTAACTCGGTTTGGTTGGTGGTAGGGCATTTTCTAAGCCCGCCTGGCTAGCTACCACCATCTTATCTAAGTCTTGCCGCCAAACATCAGTGTTAACAACATTGATGTG
Organism: Coleophora flavipennella; assembly: GCA_947284805.1. NCBI lineage: Eukaryota > Metazoa > Arthropoda > Insecta > Lepidoptera > Coleophoridae > Coleophora > Coleophora flavipennella. The sequence continues at coordinate 16,751,966 of OX369265.1, read as the reverse complement.
TTCCGGCTTGAAGAAATGATATCCAGTTCTCCATTGGGCATTGCGTTGGGCCAGTATAATAAAGAGTACTGCGTTGGGGAATCTAGGTAAGCCTGCTTCCATCTTCGGCATCATCGTCACTTACCATCAGGTGAGATTGGGTGAGATGATGCCAAGTGAAGTCAGTGATTAGTTCTCCATTGCGTTGGGCCAGTATAATAAAGAGTACTGCGTTGGGGAATCTAGGTAAGCCTGCTTCCATCTTCGGCATCATCGTCACTTACCATCAGGTGAGATGATGCCAAGGGCTTACCAATTGTGAATAAAAAAAAGTGAAGTCAGTGATTCAACACGGACCTACTTTTGTCCCTTTGTTCCTATTGGAATTGTAAAAGTAAGTGCTAAGTATTAAACTTTTAAGGACATGTCAAGTTTTCCGCCCTTAAGTCAGCCCCGCATGCTTTCCCCGCCTTGATACTCCCACATTCCTATCGGATCCCGGAGGATTGTTGATCAAAATTGTTGGCGGGGGCTACGCTTATTATAAATCTTTCGGAACGAAGTTGGAGGGTTCGGTCATCTTTAGTCTCATATAATACACTCCAAAGATGACATACACTGCATTGTTTCCAGATAATTTTATTTAAAGGAAGTAAGGGGTCTCGTAGGGACCTCCTCCCCAGCCTCCCCCTAAACTCAATACTTTTTAAAAACAAACAATTTAGTGTATGTTATCTTTGGTGGTGTGTATTATATGAAACTAAAGATGACCTAACCCACTAACTTCGGTCCGAATTTTTTAAATTCTGTAATGTCTATGCTTTTTTCTTTTCTGCTCGTTATTAAAATGGACAAGCGTTTCCTTGTCGATTGGCACAATAAATTAGTTAAAAAGGAAAAAGAGTCTTTTAACTTTCTCTATAATTATTAAGTTTTCTCATTTTTAACTCGAAATATCTCGGTATTATGCACCACAACACAGTAGCAAAGTATATATATTAGTACTGACGTAACAGTAGGTAGGGCAATAGATTAATGCCCGCCGATTAAGGGTGGAGTGCGGATAAACACTAGGAAACGTAGAGAGGTGCACGCGCAACAGGGGGGGGGGGGGGGGGGAAGGGAGCGAGCCTCACTTCGCGGGGCTCTTGACAGTATAATCAATCAAACCTAACTGAAACTAATATCGCACTCAAGTCGGACCTGCATGCTTTTCCCGCCGTGATACTCCTACATCCCCTTCGGATCCCGAAGGTTTTTTGGGGAACGTAACCTCGACCCTGATCTTGGTATTGAAATTACCTTGACAGATTATCTGCCAATATTTCAATTTTTTACCCCCACGTTTTCCTGTAGCGGACCCTTAATTAAAAATCTTTCGGAACGAAGTTGGTGAGTTAGGTCATCTTTAGTCTCATATAATACACTACCAAAGATGACGTATACACTACATTGTTTCCAGATTTTGAAAAAATATTTTTAAAAAAGTATTGGGTTTCGGGGGGAGGACGTTGAGAGGGGTTAGGGGGAGAGTAAACCAGATGTAAACTAAGAAGGGGAAGTACGCTATTTCCCTCCCTTAGTTAAATTGAATTTTGAAAATATTCTATATGGTCATCTTTGACAAGAAATCTGGTACGGCTATAGATTAATGCCCTGGAAAATTTATGGGGTAGGATCCGGGAGAGTGGGATAAACCTATCCAATGGGAGAAGGGTGAGAGCGTGAATGATCTACATTTAGAGAAAATGAATTTTCAAAATTTAAACTATAAGGTAATCTTTGACCAGAACTTCGTTATTACCTACCGAAATTGCCTTGCCTTCGTGATCCGAGGGGGACGTGGAAGTACTAGAGTTGGGAACATGTGGGGGGTTCCTTTGCTCAGGATGGATTGCGGAAACACAGTTTACGCAGGTTTCGACATACTGATCTTTCTAAATTTATAGGTTATGCTACTTTTCATCTACTTTTAAGCGATTTAGGAATGCGACTGCTCCGGTACTGCGGGAATGGCAGCTCCTTTGCCCTTGCGTAATAAAACGCAGGTACCCAGGCGAACCGTAGCGGCTGAGGCTGGTCGCCGAAGGTGGGCTGCCCTTCCTCCGCGCCCCCAATTGAAAAAAAAAACTATCTTAAGGAGGTGGACTTGTCCTACCTAACCAGCCAGAGTCCTACATTTTGACTTGTAGGTCAACAATGGAGAGGGGGGGAGGCTCTTGATAGTATCATCAATCAAATCCGACCGAATCTAATATCGCTCGCTTCGCACGCTCAAGTTTTTTTCCACTTTCAAGTCGAACTCTCAAGCTTTCCCCGCCCTAATACTCCCATATCCCCCTTGGATCCCGAAGGTTTGTTGGAGATCGAAACGGTTAGCTGGGGCTTCGACTTCGGAATGAGTCATTTAATCCTAACTGAAATCTGAATCTAACCTAACCTTGACCCTGACCTTGACCATGAAATGACCTTGACGCAGTTTGCACACTGTTTGTGATATTGATTTTTGAAAATATATAGGATACTAGCTTTTGCCCGCGGCTTCGCCCGCGTGGACATCGTTTTTGAGACTGACTTAGAGGGTGCGCGGTGCGCGAGCCGCAAGCGGCTCGCGAGCGTGGACATGGATTTTCTCCAGATCCCTCGGGAACTGTCAGGATTTGCTTATTAGTAAATCGTGTCAATTCCCACCCCCTCAACTATCTCGGTGCAAAAAATCACACAATCCATTATTCCGTTGTGATGTTAAATAACCAAAAAAGAGTATATTTTCAGTTCCCTCGGGAATTTTATCGGGCTTTGCTGTTTTCACGGGATAAAAAGTAGCCTATGTCCTTCCTTGTGACACAGGCTACCTGCATGCCAAATTTCATTAAGATTGGCCAAGGCGTTGAAGCGTGAAAAGGTAACAAACAAACAAACTAACTAACAAACAACCACATTTTCACATTTATAATATCAGTAAGGATGCTACTTTTCAACCAATTAGCGATTTAGGAATGCGACTGCTCCGGCGCTGCGGGAATGGCAGCCCCTTCGCCCATGCGTAATAAAGCTCAGGTACCCGGTCGAATCGTAGCAGCTGAGGCTGGTCGTCGAAGGCGGGGACTGCCCTCTTTCCGCGCCAACTGCTTTAAAAAAAAGACTAGGGATCGTAGGGAGGTGAAAGCGTGCTAAGCAGCGAGAGCTATAAATTTATACTTTCGTAACTGGTAGATCTGCCACAGGAGGGGTATATTCAATCAAACCTGACCGAACCCACCGGCGGGGGCTACACATTACGTATACGTATTATAAATCTTTCAATAGTTAGTGGGTAAGGTCATCTTTAATACTATATGTATAATATACTACCAAAGATGACCTATACTCTATATTGTTACCAGATTTTGCAAATTTACTTTTCAAAAGTATTGTTTAGGGGGAGTGCGGTAAGGTTACCTCGCTCCCATAATAGATAACATTAATTTACATTTTTTATTTTAAATCTGGTACGGCATTAACTTAATGCCCTTAAATGTAAGGGAGGGGGGGGGGGGGGGAATCCGGGAGAATGGGATAAATCCATCTCTAGAAGGGGGGAGTGCGAATCCTCCCTTTTAGAGAAAATGAATTTTCAAAATTTAAACTATAAGGTCATCTTTGATTAGAAATTTTCTTTACCTACCAAAATCTAATCATACTGTCTAGATTCGAGGGGGATGTGGAAGTACTAGAGTTGGGGGACTCCTTCGTTTAGGGTGGATTGCGAAAACGCAGTTTACGTAGTTTTAGTGATTGGTTTTTAAAAAATTATATGTTACTAGCTTTTTCCCGCGGCTCCGCCCTCGTGGACATCGTTTTTATGACTGTCTTTAAGGGTGATTAGTAAATTATGTCGTTTCCCACCTACTCCACCATCTCTGTGCAAAAAATCACAACAATCGAGTATTTTTTTAGTTCCCTCAGGAACTGCATGAGATTATGCTATTTTCCCGATTATTATAATTTCTATATTTATTTATTTTTTTATTTTTTTTTCTATTTTGCCTATGTCCTTCCCCGTGATACAGGCTACCTGCATGCCAAATTTCATAAAGATTGGTCAAGGCGTTGAAGCGTGAAAAGGTAACAAACAAACAAACACATTTTCACATTTATAATATTATAAGGATCCTACTTTTTAGAATGCAAATGCGGCAATGGTAGCTCCTTTGCCCTTGCATAACAAAGCGCAGGTACCCGGGCGAACCGTAGATGAATATCCATAAAGTTCCGGTTTTTCCAGCTCTAGTGACAAGTATACCAACATTAAAACAAATGTTTCTAGAGTGTTTATATTCTTTTTGCAAGAGTGTTTACATTCGCTTTGTTAGAGTGTTTACATTGATTTTGCGCCGTACGAATAGGCCCCGCCCAACCTGCTGCCTTGCCTTCTGTCAATGTCAAACTCAAATTAAACAAAACAGTTTTTTTTTTGGTTTCTTCTCTCCGGCTTTCAAAAGCTCGGAAAAGGCAAAGGTGACTAAGACCATACAGCCAGGTCTGACGTATTTAAGCTTCCTTTACTTTTTTGATTTGTAATGCTAGTGCCGGTGCATTACAAATCTTCTCTGAAGTTCTTGACAGCATTTGCAGCAGTTACATTCTGAGGTGGAACACGATTTTCTCCAAAATGCACCACTTCTTTAACAAAATTCAAGCAGAAAACAATGAAAAAAAATAAATGAAAAATATAGCCAGTTCTCCATTGCGTTGGGGAATCTTGTTAAGCCCGCTTCCATATTCGGCATCATCGTCACTTACCATCAGGTGAGATGATGCCAAGGGCTTACCAATTTTGAATTAAAAATAAAAAAGATGTTTGGCGGCAAGACTTAGATAAGATGGTGGTAGCTAGCCAGGCGGGCTATGAAAATGCTCTACCACCAACCAAACCGAGTCTTAAAAAGTTGATCCCGCCGGGAATCGAACCAGCAGCCTCCTGGTGTAAAGCGAATGGACTATCTATTACGCCACCGAGCCGTTTAACAGCATCGATGTGTTCCGGCTTGAATATAAGATAGCCAGATCTCCCATTGCGTTGGGAAATCTTGGCAAGCCCGCTTCCATCTTCGACATCATCGTCACTTGCACAAAAAATCGGTTGATTCTCCCATACAAAGTTGGCTGATCGACTCTGATCGATTTAGAATTTTTGCTTCCTTTCTGCAAAGTTGTACATACAACAGAAGGTTTTTTTTTATTAAAAATTCGAGTGCGTTTGGCTGCACCTCACGTAATGGTAAGTGCCGATGCAGCCCAGGATGTAACACGCAAGCTCAAAAAGTGCCTATTCACTTTCGACTTGAAGATTAGTTTACTAGTAGTAGAGTAGTAGTACCTCTGAAATATCTTTACACCTTTTTGTTTCCTACTGGTACTGGTAGCCCGAATCACGAATCCCAATATTAATATTGTGAAAATTGGAAACTTATACATCCATTCATTAACACAGTTTTATCGTTATCGATACATTTTGATTGGATTTGACGTGAACGCATTCGTAGTTTTATTTTATTGTTTTTGCATTTTGAAGAAAATTGTCTAGTGCACGTGAGCAATGCGGAGAACAAGAAAATAAAATGACGAAGGGTGGACGTGAAGACCCGACTTTAACTGGGTGCAGTTTTAAAGAGGCCCTACTGTGACCGGGTGTTCCAACTAAGAATGAGGCTGCTGCAAGTACTGTCTAGAACTCCAGCGAAGATTTATAATGCACTGGAACTAGCATTTCAAATCAAAGAAGAAATGAAAACAAAAAATTCTCAAAAAGGTTTGTACCCAGAGACGTTAATATATTTTTTAGCAATAATCGAACCTTCCGTCAAACTCGGTCAGTCAGTCATTCAGTCAAACTGTTTCATTCAATTTCATTTAGCAAAAATGGCGGACGAAGTTATTAGTGATCAAGAAAAAGTGCGAATCGTTTCCGATTTCATATTACATTCTCCACCTGGAGAGTTCAACGAGGTGTTCAACGATGTAAGGGTGCTCTTGAACAACGACAGCCTGCTGAAGGAGGGTGCGAGCGGCGCTTTCGCTCAGTACAACAAGGATCAGCTAACGCCCGTCCGTCTTGAAGGGTCGGATCTTCACACTCTGATCACCGAACATAATGAATTAGGCGGTGGCAGATTCTTCGATCCGCGTTCGAAACGCTCGTTCAAGTACGACCATCTACGGAAAGAAGCGTCGGAGTATGAGCCGTACGAACCAGATCGTGTGGCGGAGCCCTGGAGAGCTGCACTTGATGATAAGCTTACAGCGTACGTGGCGGCTTATTACAAGCACGGGGGGAGCGTAGTGGTGGGTCGGGCAATCGAGAATGGTGCGGTCTCGCTTGTCGCTTGCATTGAAGACCATCAGTTCCAACCGAAGAACTACTGGAACGGCAGATGGAGGTCAGTTTGGACCCTGACTGTAGCCCCGGGTGCTGCTGAACTCCGTGGCATGCTGCGCGTCCAAGTCCATTACTACGAAGATGGCAATGTACAATTAGTAAGCTCTAAAGAGGTCAAAGCTTCGATAACAGTCACTGATGAAGTCAATACTGCCAAGGAGTTTGTTCAGTTCGTTTGCGAGGCAGAGAATGCATACCAGACTGCTATATCCGACAATTACAAGACTATGAGCGACACCACATTTAAAGCACTGAGAAGGCAGCTGCCTGTTACCCGTAGCAAGATCGACTGGGCGAGGCTGGTGTCATACTCCATTGGCAAGGAACTGAAGAGCCAATGATGTCTTGCCGCTGCGCCCTGAGCCGCAGCGGCTGCTCCATGCCTCTGTACATATACATATGCATAAGAGTAAATCTTGTTCAAATGTTTACGGGCTCCGGGAGAGCTTTAGACCTGTCTACTGCTCTCCTGGTGTGTATTTATCTATGAATAGAGAAATCGCTATCGTAATTGTTAAATTTTATTGCATTTTGTTACTTTTTGTACAGAACGATTGATTTGAGAGGACTCTAGATTGGCATTGATTGCACAGTTCGTTCTTTGTTGTCAAGAGCTGTTATATGGAGTCGTGTCCATTGTCTGTTTGCATACTTGAGATTATACAAAAGTAAGATCGATTGTAAACCTGTCTTAGAGTAGATTCTCTCTCCCACTAGGTGTAGCATTAACTTGCCGGACTGAAACATCAATGTCTAAATAATCAATATTTCATTTGCTTAAAAAAGCAGTTGATTGTTGTGTAAGCAATTTAACATTTTATTTTTGTATTGATTGATAAAAATGTGTGTCAATTATGAGAGGACTAATTTTAACACCCCCCCATATTCAAAGAGAGTTTACGTTACATTTCTACAATCAGTATTACCTACTTCCAGTTGTTTTGATGGTCAAGACCACTTGTGGCCATCCTTCTTCTTTTTATTAAAAACAAAGTGGTGATCTGTTATAAAAAAGAAGTGGTCATAACGAGAAGAGGTCACTGACCATCAGAGGCTTCCTGAACATTGACTGCATGATGTTAATGATGGATGAGTAGGGACAGATACAAGGAAACAATTAATGGTGCATTTAATTGTAGTTAATTTTATAAAAATGTCCATGTAGCTTTAATGCCGTGTTTTAAATATGGATTGAGCCCAATTTAAATATTTTTGTTTGAAAACTGTTGGATGTTGCTCAAACTGTATGGTGACTATTACAGACATAACGAAAGAAAATAGTTAAAGTGGGAATTATTTGTCCTTACAAACTAAAGCTTCAAAGAGTGCATGAAAGTCTACTTTTTAAAAAACAGTGTATAATAAAATGCCATTAAGGATTATTTCGTAATTAATTATGATAATTATTTTAATGAAGAACGTACATTAAATCCCAAGTATTCCGTAATGTATGATTACATAATTCATTTGAATAAAAAATATATATTAAAATGTTGCTAAATAATGTTTTCATTCTCAACCCTAAAAAAAGCTAAATACCACAACAGGAAAACCGATGCCGATGAGTCATAACATAACTCATACATAGTACAAGTGTTGGGTCTTGCCCCAGCGGAAGCAGAATGCCGTAGTTGCCATTTGAGTATCCCGCGGATCCCGGCCCAACAATCAAATGTACTTGCTGTGCCGCCGGGGCCATAATGGTGTCCTAGGAGAATCCTTAAACGCTTACTCGCGGTGGTTCTGCTCTGTGCTCGCGGTAGTCACTTAGGACCTTACGACATAAATGAATTGGTAGGCACTTAGAACTGGTTATTACAAAAAGTCCCTCCCATACCAACACATGATCAGATAGCGGACGGATAGGAGAGTTCAGCGCGCTACTAGACATTGACGATTAAAAGTACTTTTACCCGACAACAAAGTTTTTTTTTCGCGTGTATCATGCATGTTAGTGGATTCTTTATTCGCTAGTAGCATCCAAACCGCTGGTTATATTTTGTAGTAAATAGGTATTCTTGATCCTCTGAGTGTATCTATATTTCGTGGCGAAATAAAATTGAACATTTCGTGAAATGGTCGAATAGATTATGAAATGTTTGGAAAATACCCGCTGCCCACATCATGATATGTTCTGGCCAGATCAATGAATTAATCAGCGTTTGACGATATGAACAGCTAAACGCACAGCTCCTGATGTGAATCGAACCCGCGATCTCCTGATGTGAAGCGAGTGGACTAACCATCAAGCCATGGAACCGGTTTACTCCCAGACCAGCCACGTATAAACAATAAACAGCAAGTACGCTGCGGAATGTGTACCTGGAAGAAACAGTCTAGTTAGGTAGGTCCAACTTCGAGAAAGAGATGAATCGTCGAATCCAACTCGGCTGGACAGCGTTCGGGAAGCTTCGTAATATCTTTACGTCCCATATACCGCAGTGTCTTAAGACCAAGGTCTTCGACCAGTGTGTGTTGCCAGTGATGACATACAGAACTGACTGAGACATGGTCGCTTACTATGGGCCTCATAAGGCTCAACGTCACCCAAAGTGCAATGGAGCGTGCTACTCGTATGCTCGGAGTTTCTCTGCGTGATCGAATCAGAAACGAGGAGAACCAAAGTAACCGACATAGCTCTTAGAATTGCTAAACTTAAGTGGCAGTGGGCTGAGCTCGTAGAATGGATGGCCGTTGGGGCAGTAAAGTTCTCGAGTGGTGACCGCGCACCGGAAAGCGTAGCGTAGGCAGGCCTCCCATTCGGTGGATCGATGATCTGGTAAAGGTCGCAGGAAGCCGCTGGATGCGGGCAGCGCAGAACCGGTCGTCGTGGAAATCCTTGGGGGAGGCCTATGACCAGTAGTGGACGTCCTTCGGTTGATATGATGATGACGCCGCTGCGGAAACTTATTACAGTGCAGCTGAAATGTGCGTGATCGTGAGGGATAACATTCCAAGACTCAGAGTTGAGCTACATAATACATGTGTACACATGGTGTTCGATAAAGTAGTAAGAAGCGTGAGGCTGAAGCTCTCATAAACGTTTCTCCTTGATGCACCGGAAAAAACATTGTTTTATTTGTATAATTCTGGCGGAAATCAGGCGACAAGGCAAAATCGCTACATCCACCTGGGTGATCTTGTATGATGAGTGATCTTATTTTAACCGCCTCCGTAGCGTAAATAGTTAACCCATTTGCTTCACACCTGGAGGTCACGGGTTCGATTCCCGGTAGATTCTAACTTTGAAAGAGCAGGTTTGATTTGTGGCAGGGCATTTACTATCAAGCGTCGGTGGCTCAACCGGTAACGACTCGGTCGTCCTAACCAGAGGTGCCGGGTTCAAATCCGGACGGCCAATGTACCAATGAGTTTTTCGTAACTTACTTACATACGAGTATACTCTCCGATTGCTTTAACGGTGAAGGAAAACATCGTGAGGAAACCTGCACAACACACCTGCGAAGAAACTCGAAGGTTGTGTGTGAAGTCGACCAACCTGCACTGGGCCCGCGTGGTCGACTAAGGCCCGATCGCCTTAATTCAGGGTAGGCTCGAGCCCCTCGGTGGGGACGTATATGAGCTGACATGATGATGATAATTTACTATCGCCATATTTTCTAAGTTTTACCGCCAAAACATCAATGTTAACAGCATTGATGTGTTCCAAAAGTCATATAAAATAGCCTGTTCCCTATTGTGTTGGGGAATCTTGGTAAACCCGCTTCCATCTCCAGCATTATCGTCCATCAAGTGACATGATGTGAATGGTTTATCTTTTGTGAATAAAAAAAACCTTTAAGATTCCTATTGATTTAGGTAACACAAAATGTGTGGGGTGTCACGAGGTAACGGTATGAAAGTCCAGGTGGTCTTAGGACTGTTGTCTAAAAGTAAGTAAGTAAATGTACTTTATTGCACGCCAAAAAACAACACCGGGCTTATAATTTGTAATATCTCTATGTATATTCGGGCAAGGAGACGCAGGGAGGGGTTCCACCCCTTTGTTGTTGTTATTAAGCCTATACGCACGAAGCGTTACGCTTCCTCATTTATTATGCGGACAGCGATGGAGTGGAACACCTTGCCTGCGTCTGTGTTTCCCGACTTCTACAATTTGGGGATCTTCAAGGCGAGAGTGAATAGGCATTATTTTAGTTTTTGTGTACCAGTGTATGTTTCAACCGCCTCCGTAGCGTAATGGTTAGCCCATTCGCTTCACACCAGGAGGTCGCGGGTTCGATTCCCGGTGGGGTCAACTTGTAGGACTCGGTTTGGTTGGTGGTAGGGCATTTTCTAAGCCCGCCTGGCCAGCTACCACCTTCTTAAGTCTTGCCGCCAAACATCAGTGTTAACAACATTGATGTGTTCCGGCTTGAAGATAAGATAGCCAGTTCTCCATTGCGTTGGGGAATCTTGGTAAGCCCGCTTCCATCTTCGGCATCATCGTCACTTACCATCAGGTGATATGATGCCAAGGGCTTACCAATTGTGAATAAAAAAAAACCATCCTCGACTATATCTTCACTTAGGTTACAGTTAAAGTGTTCGAGTGTCTTGTTTCGCAATGACAATAATAGCAGTTTTGCGCATTTAGGTTCTCAAATATTTAGTTTTCATGTGGTTATTTCACACATAAAATACGTAGTCACTTGTTTCTTTTTGTTGGAAAAAGGTCGGCTGCCCCATTTCAAAATACAGTAACTGCAAACATTTTATATTTGATTTTTTTAGTATTATTGCATTTTTTATGACTTAATTTGAAGTATTTTTTTCTGATAAATATTTCATTGAAGTATCTTCTATTCATAAATCAATTTTTTTATCGATTTAGCGAGTAATCTGAGAATTCGTTGAATTGAGGTATTCGCAACAACCTTGGTCTGTTAGAATGACTAAGAGAGTTGCCCCTTATGCATCGATTTCTCTCTGCGGTGAGTAGACTTTTACACTCTGGACACTTCATACAACGGGCCAGAAATGACATTTCAAAAAACGAATGACGGAACAAACAAAATGGCGGCGAAATCCTATACGTTCGACAACCAAACTGTAACCAATCTGTATCAATCTGGGTGACGAAGGGGTGAGGTCGCAATCTAGAGAGCGGCAGGGAGTGTCCATACTGTATGTTAGTACTAATATAATATATACTTTGCCCTAAGCATCGATTTCTCTCTGCGGTGAGTAGACTTGTACTTAGGTACATAAATATAAAGCAAAACACAAAATAGGTATTCAATTATGGCGAGCTTATCATAATATTTCGATGATTAAACCTACCTTTAATAGTCAACATACCATTTTATTCAAACGGAAAATGTAAACATAAGTAATCAATTAGGTCTTAATCATATCCATTGTTTTCAATAGTTATTACCGGGACAAAATATTGACACTTCTGGACTTATTCATTTGTAATAACTTTGTTTACCTACGTCCTACGTCATAGCACTATAATGATACTTACTAAGTTTAACTCTTGTATGTATTTTCGTTTTGACGATAAGGTCCAGTTACCTGACACAGAATCCTAAAAAAGTACTGAATCAATTTTGATAAAAAATGGCCGTAAATTAAAGCTGACGTTTCAGGCTTTCAAACGGTATAGGTACTTATTGTTGTTAAAAAAGTTATGAATTATTTAAAAAAAGGTAAAAAGAAACATTTGAGCACAGATGAGATACTAGTTACTTCCGTAGTGCGCATCAGCAGCTAGATTTGATTTAGCTGAGTAGATTTAGTTGCTCACAGTGTAGTTTCCTAGTTATAAACTCCCTTTTAACATGTTTCGTTTGTTCCATTACCTGTGTGTATTGAACCACTTTCGTTTCATTCATGGTTTTATTTTAGTCGCGTTGACGACACTCCAGTGACCTAATATTAATAATTAGTAGCGTAATACTTATTTATGGATTCAGTGTCGCCACAAGCACGCACGATCGTTCTTTACTGGAAGCTGTGGATCCAATTCGAAGTTTCCTTGACTACCTATATTGATTTTTTTACGAATCAGATTTCATTTTCCTTTTCTTAATTTATAGTTCTCATTTTGATAAAAACGGAACGACATAGTATCCGTCGTAATAAACCTAGGGTGTAACAAAATTGGTGTAGGACCCGTTACTTCGGACTTCTGTTCATCATACTGAACTCATAGCACACATGAGATACTAGTTACTTCGTAACAGTCAATTCACAAAACAAAATTGGACCCTCCACACTAAAATGCACAAAATTAATAGTCGATCTGCTCTGCTAATCGATTTGTCAGTATAAAGAACTATTTTTTTGAGATTTCGGCGAAGTCATAGAACATACATAAGTCCTTAAGTATGATCAAGGTCTGTCTTTTTATCTACACTTTTTCAATGATTTTTCATTTCAATCAAAAACTACAATGAAAGTATAAAAATAATAATTTACTCACTTTTTATTATCATAACAAAAATTGTTATATATATATTTTTTTTAATTTATTCTTCAAAATATTAGTCATAATTAGAGTTGAAAGTAACGGTGTAGACCTATCTTTGGGATTTTTTTCTATCGGGCCAAAACTGCTTAATCGTGTTTCTAATAGCTTTCGACTTTAAGGAACATCATCAACAATAAGGTTTTTTTTTCAACCTTGGGTTTTCTATCGTTTAGGAGTAATTGACGTCGAAAATAACAAATCTGTAGTATTACCGCCTTAAAGGGACCTACACCAATTTTGTTACACCTGTATATAAGGTCTAACAAAATTAGCTGAAACTATTTTAACTGGTGCTTCTACCCATGAAACTGAACAACTTAACCCATAGTCAAATCTCAAAAAAAAATTTGAACTTCCCATACTAAGTTGGATGATCAGCTGATCGAGTTAGTATGAGAGAGACAATTTTTTTTTGCGATTTGACTATGGATCCCATGGGGAAAGTTGTTCAGTTTCATGGGTAGAAGCACCAGTTAAAATAGTTTCAGCTAATTTTGTTAGACCTTATATACCTTCATACACAACTTACAGTATCAGCTGAATTTATTCCGCTTTTGTTTCTGCTAATAACTATAAATAGACTTGAAAGTTTGATTGAATGAAAACTACGAGTATACCATTTAATTAGACATTTTGTTTATTGTATCATCTGTTCATTTCACAGCCTTTATGTGGCAGTTGTAATAAGATAAAAAAATACCTTGTCTCTAGACTAGAAACTATTTATAAAATCGAGGAAAGGATATGATTTCTAACATTTCATAAATCCTAGTTCAGAGTCTAGACAAGATAAACATCATCGTATTACCAGTAAGTCGAACTTCATTCCGATTTATTTGTGCTTTTTCAATAGCGCATTTCAAACAGGGTATATCAACTTTATTTTTAAAAATATTGTAAACCTTGTTAATTAATAAATAAGTACTATGCGTTCTTAATCTGTGTTACCCGGCAGGCGCGCTGTATCTTCTAAATCTAAAATTTCTAAAATATTTGTCTTGAACTGGTCTGAAAAAATAGTACTGAGGTTGGTACATAATGTCGTAATTTTTATAAGATTGATATGGCGGTTGTATCCATGGTATTCCGTGCGGGACACCTGAAAAATATGAAAAAATATAATATTGATTTTTAAACCGATTAATAAATAGAAACAGTCTATTCTAGTCTTCTGTTGAACAAATGCCTCTTAGGTCATCATATGACACGCTACTAATCTTGAGCTCTGTTGTTTCAGTTTTTTCAAGTTTAAGATACTCGTAAGTTGTGGAGCGCCATTCAGATTGGTAAAGAACCAGTTAAGTAGGGCTTCTACTTAAGCTGAACAACTTTCTCCCAGAAACTCATAATAAATTAAAAAAAAATTTTTTGGTCAAATCTGTATTCACAAAAAATATCTTTCAAGACTTTTTTGGACGTCGATTCCACTCTGAAGACAAAAATAGAACAGTTTGTTTTTAAAGTTAAAAATTATTGACATAATTAAGTTTCTTACCCATATTGTTCGGAACATTGAAATTTCTCTGCTGATAAGACGGCGGTGGTAGTACTATACTCGGGATAGGACCTTCCACTCCTGAAGGAACTTCAAGATCTTTTTCTGACTCTATTACATGGAACTCTGATAGATTGGGATTTTCTTCTTCTTTGTTTTTATTATTTGTTTCGGTGAAATCATTTTTCAGTGTTGAAATTTGCATATCTTCGTGTTGATAAGTATTTTTTTCATTCTTAGCTGTTTCACTGTTAGTTTTTTCATTTTGAGAGTCTACTTTGACTTTAGACTGTTTAAAAACTTCTCTTCCGTCATCCATATCTGACATTGATTTACCTTTTCTAATGGACAACACGTTTTCATGAGATTTGCTTTCAAAATCTTTGGTTTCCTTTAGATCGGCTTGAATAATATTTTTTGTTTCATAAATGGCGTTTCCTTTATCAGCTACCATTGATATGTCATCTATTACTTCCGAAACATTGTAATTTTCTTTCTTGCTTTCGTCAATACGTATCAGCTCGTTTTGCAGTTTAATCTTGTTATCTATGCCTATCTCTTCTGGAACTTCAGGGCCGGCATTAGAATCCATTTCACTTTTTCTTTCATATTCTTCATCTGCTACTTCAACATTGTCTACAATATTTTCTTCGTTATTTTCCTTGTTTATGCCCTTCAATTCGTGCACTTTGTTGTCTTTAATGTTCAGATCGTCTTTCAAATTATCGTAAAGAGGATCTTCAAGGGGTATACCTTCAGGAATGTCCTCGAATGAGAACTCGTCTGTAATAACAATTTCTCCACTATCTGACAATGACTTGGCTTTATTGAAGAGATTTTCTGATGCTAGATAGTCCTTTGGATCATGGGATATTCTTGGTGGACAATCTTCCGGTATCGTGTACATCTGTTAAAGAAAAAGAATTATAAATTCTAAGGAAACAAAGATGAAAAGGTTTTCGACCATCACTAATAATAATATAAAGATTATGTTTACTTTGCGTTTACAATCTTACTTGAAGACATCTTGAAGGATCGTATTGCAACAGAGAGCACAATTTAGTCTCTCATAAATGACATGAAAAATTATCTAGGTACCTGCTTAATTGGTTTTCTCTCATTAACATCATGAATTAACTATGTATCCTTTACCTGAGTATCGTTAACAACAATCCTATAATAATCCATGATTTTGGCATAAGCAGGCTTGGTCTTCGCTTTAGGACCAACAGCGTGAATATTGAAGCATTGGTGCCCGCCGCGGGGGAGCGTGTCGCTGCCATCGCGGGTTCCAAGGTACAGGGTAGCGCGGGTGCCAGTCGGCGTCAGCTCTATTCGCCGGAGCACTGGGAAAGATTTTTTTTATTCATAATTGGTAAGCCCTTGGCATCATCTCACCTGATGGTAAGTGACGATGATGCCGAAGATGGAAGCGGGCTTACCAAGATTCCCCAACGCAATGGAGAACTGGCTATCTTATCTCAAGCCGGAACACATCAATGTTGTTAACACTGATGTTTCTCGGCAAGACTTAGATAAGATGGTGGTAGCTAGCCCAGCCGGCTTAGAAAATGCCCTATCACCAACCAAACCGAGTCTTACAAGTTGACCCCACCGGGAATCGTACCCGCGACCTCCTGGTGTGGAGCGAGTGGGTTTGGTTGGTGGTAGGGCATTTTCTAAGCCCGCCTGGCTAGCTACCACCATCTTATCTAAGTCTTGCCATCAAACATCAGTGTTTAATAAGATTGATGTGTTCCGGCTTGAAGATAAGATAAGAGCCAGTTCTCCATTGCGTTGGGGAATCTTGGTAAGCCCGTTTCCATCTTCGGCATCATCGTCACTTACCATCAGGTGAGATTATGCCAAGGGCTTACCAATTGTTATTTAAAAAAAATGTAAGTCAGAACAACATGTTGGCTCGCCAAAATTGAAGTATCTATCTAAATAAATATAACTCAAAGGTGACTGACTGACATAGTGATCTATCAACGCACAGCCCAAACCACTGGACGGATCGGGCTGAAATTTGGCATGCAGGTAGATGTTATGACGTAGGCTAGGATTTGAACGTAACTTACGCATACTGTTCTGCTGTAACTGCGAATACAGTAACGATGCGTCAGCCCCATAACCGCCAGGTAAAGCCACCTCTAGAAGAGCCATTTCCGGGAACGCACCACTCCAGAGAACACAGGCCTGTGAAAATAAAATACTTAGGCTGAATTTCGTGAGTTAATCTAAAGAAATAGATATAATAAGCATTTCAAGGAGATCGTCAATGGCGCAATGGTTAGGGTCGCTACCTCCTGACTGAGAGGTCGTGGTTCGAACCCTGCCACGTAACAATGCGTTTTCAAATTTCGATCTCATAAGTACGTTTATCCGACGCTCTTACGGTGAAGGAAAACATCGTGAGGAAACCTGCACACGCCTGCGAAGAAACTCGACGGTTTTGTTTTAAGTCGATCAACCCGCACTGGGCCTCAATGGTCGACTAAGGCCCGATCGCCCTAATACAGAATATGCTTGAGCCCCTCGGTGGGGACGTATATGAGCTGATACGATTTCAAGAAGATATTGATTCCTCTCGTCAAATGAATTGACGACCGGCCAAGTGGAAGTCGGAATCACGCTCGGAGGGTTCCGTATCTGTCCACACGCGTACAACAATTATGATACTTTTTAATTTCAAACAAAATACGTCAACATCACCAGAAAATTTCGACTACTTCTTCATACATTATGTTTTCGACCTCTTTGGTTAACAGTGGCGGATTTACCAGCAGGCCGAGTAAGCTTTAGGGGGCGGCAAATTTGATTTTCATCTCGCCTGTTCGGAAAGTTTAATTTTCATGAGTAGATAGCCGGGCGGAACATTGCTTTTCCATCCCTAGGGAGGAAAGTATTGTCATCCCTAGGGTGGAAAGTATTGTCATCCCTAGGGTGGAAAGTATTTTTTTTTTAATTGCCAGCCACGGAGTCAAAGATAATTTAGTTAAATTAAATTAGTTATTATTAAATTACATTAAAATAAGAGGTTTTCGTATATCTATACTCAACTAAACATTAAACGACGTGTTTTTCTAGATCTATAGGTTGATATTAAATCATTCTGCTGCGCGACATTTTGCAATGATAAAATGACACTTTTTTTTCAATTTTCGCCATGGCCACCTAGATGCACGTCGTGACCATCTCGATTAGGTGCAATCTAGTCGGCCGTGGCTAGCGGCGAAAAGGTTGGAGGCTGGGTATAGGTAAGCTCAAATTATTGATATCTAATTAATACTTTATATCATAAAAATAATTCATTTCCTCACAGTCGAAATGAAAAGTAGAGTGTTTAACTCGGGTGAAATGACCCATTCCACCCTCGAACTATTGGCGCTCTCACTTCGTTCGAGCGCCAGAAATATCTCGAGTGAAATGGGTCACTTTCTTCCCTTGATTAACAATCTACTATTTTTATTCTGGTCGGACTCCTTAGCGCGAGTAAAATAAATAATAAATAAATAAATATTCTGGGACAAATCACACATGGTCATCTGGGCCCAAAGTAGGATTCCCTGTGTTATGGGTTACCAGAGACTGATATACATACTTATATACGTTTAAATACATACATATATAGATAAATTAACACCCAGACACAGAGCAAACAAAATCTGCTCATCACACAAATGCTTCCCCTGGGTGGGGATCGAACCCACAACCCTCGGATCAGTAGTCAAGGGCACTAACCACTGAGCCACCGAGTCAGTCAACTTACGAGTAGGACTCGCACTTGACCAGTTTATATTATATGTTGTTTTACTTTAGGATTAGTAATATAATTACACCAAGTTTCACGTTTGCATGTATTACCGTTTTTACATTAGAGCAAAAAAACACACTTCTTTTTACTTTTTTATTTAAATTATAAGTTTTTTAAGATTTGATTCCCCTTAGTTCTTTTCCAACACCTCACCTCTTTTTTGCTTGCAGGGCTGTGGTCTATGGAATTATCAGCTTCAATCGTATATTCCTCTCTTAGCGGAAAACTTACTCTTTTACAGCTGGTGTGCCTAGGGTCCGGCTGTGGACCAACAGTTGATGGTTGGTATTGGTATATATATTCAGTGGCGAAGAAACTTTAATAGCGCGTTCTAGATGACAGCTGCCGCAACACACTAACTACGATACGGAGGCGTTACGTTAGACGCCCTGACCTACCTCAACAACAGCAGCGCAATAGCAGTTAGTCCCATTGGCATCGCAGTTGAACACCCCGTCGGTGTGGACTGCCATCTGCACAGATAGTAGCTTGTTCCGGACCGGGTCAGTTGAGTATGTGTTGTAGGCTCTGGTAGCCTGCATCAGGACGCATCCAGTCCCTGACGACAACAGCAAAGTATATACCTAATATATTAGTACGAACATACAGTGTGGGCATAGTATGGTGTGGGTGGACACTCCCTGCCGCTCTCTAGATTCCGACCTCACTAGGGGTCACCCAGATTGATACAGACTGGTTATAGTTTGGTTCTCGAACGTATAATAGGATTTCGCCGTGATTTGTTTGCTCCGTCATTTGTTTTTAGAAATGTCATTTCACGACCGCTGTATGCAGTGTCCGGGGTGTGACAACAGGAAGATTTAACTTCTTTTGTTTTATTTTTTATTTATTTTTATTTTTTCAAGATATTGTATAGCTTTTATCGCGGGCTTTGAGGGGACCGAATCAAGAAATTTCGTAATGAAAATAAAACATGATACCCCAAAAAAAATATATATTGAGTTCTAAAAAACTTACAGTGCCATCTATCTATCCATCATGATGATGATGATGACGATGACGGATGACGGAGACGATGACGGACTAGAGTCTTTTCAAAAAATAAATGAATATTTAAAAAAATAATAATTATGCAGTTGATATTAGAACATTTGGTATGGAACACCTATGAATTTTTTTACGAATCCAACTGCACATCTTTTGGTCGATTATTACTCCTAAACTGAGAAAGCCTTCTAAGCCGTGATGGTTTTCCTTATGCCAAATTACAGCTTTCTAGTACTGATGATGATGATGATCTATCCGACCGCTTTTGGTCATGGCGACCACTTCGACTCCTAGTCGTTTTGCCGCGCGTGCGCTCGAAGGTGGCTTATGTAGTCAATCTTCGCAGCGAAACTCCTCGCGCAATGAGTATTTAAGTATACCACCCTCGTAATTGTATGAAATGGTCGCAGGTGGTCGGGACTTTAACTGGGAAAAGAATTTACAATATTCACAGATCATAAACCTATGGAAAATATGAACATCAAGGCTAGAACTGATGAGGAAACTTTCTAGTACTATGAGTCTCTTGAAGGACATGACGAAATTATAAGGGTTCATTGTTGACTACGAAACTCTTAAAACCGATCAAGAGTGAGTCGGACTCGTGCACCAAGGGTTCCGTTCTACCACATCTTTGTGTACGGAACCCTAAAACATCAACAAGTGGGTACAAGAATTTTCTGCTTTATTGCCACTTAACTAAATGATTTCCACTGAATTACCTACTTTCCTTCTTTATTGCACCTGATGGATGGTTGATAGATAACTATCTCCTTGGCATCATCTCATCTTATGGAGAGTGATTCCATGATGAAGGTACATGTGGGCTTACCAAGAATACTCAACACAATGGGTAACTGAACTGACTATCTTGTCTCAAAGTCACAATTCAAGGCTGCTAAGTTTAATGTTTTGCATCAAGACTTCAAATAAGTTGGCAGAAGGGCTTAGGAAATGTCCTTCACCAACCAAACCAGATCCGATCATCTCATCTTATGGAGAGTGATTCCATGATGAAGGTACATGTGGGCTTACCAAGAATACTCAACACAATGGGTAACTGAACTGACTATCTTGTCTCAAAGTCACAATTCAAGGCTGCTAAGTTTAATGTTTTGCATCAAGACTTCAAATAAGTTGGCAGAAGGGCTTAGGAAATGTCCTTCACCAACCAAACCGGATCCGATCATCTCATCTTATGGAGAGTGATTCCATGATGAAGGTACATGTGGGCTTACCAAGAATACCCAAAACAATGGGTAAATGAACTGACTATCTTGTCTCAAAGCCATAAGTTTAATGTTTTGCATCAAGACTTTAAATAAGTTGGCAGAAGGACTTAAAAAATGTCCTTCACCAACCAAACCGGTTCCGATCATCTCATCTTATGGAGAGTGATTCCATGATGAAGGTACACGTGGGCTTACCAAGAATACCCAACACAATGGGTAAATGAACTGACTATCTTGTCTCAAAGCTACAATTCAAGGCTTGTTAGTTTAATGTTTTGCATCAAGACTTCAAATAAGTTGGCAGAAGGGCTTAGGAAATGTCCTTCACAAACCAAACCGGATCCGATCATCTCATCTTATGGACAGTGATTCCATAATGAAGGTACATGTGGGCTTACCAAGAATATCAATCACAATGGTTAACTGAAATGACTATCTTGTCTCAAAGCCATAAGTTTAATGTTTTGCATCAAGACTTTAAATAAGTTGGCAGAAGGACTTAAAAAATGTCCTTCACCAACCAAACCGGTTCCGATCATCTCATCTTATGGAGAGTGATTCCATGATGAAGATACACGTGGGCTTACCAAGAATACTCAACACAATGGGTAAATGAACTGACTATCTTGTCTCAAAGCTACAATTCAAGGCTTGTTAGTTTAATGTTTTGCATCAAGACTTCAAATAAGTTGGCAGAAGTACTTAGAAAATGTCCTTCACCAACCAAACTGGATCCGATCTTGCCCGGAATCGAACCTGCGACCCGCGGACTAGCTAGCTGCGGCACATAAGCGGTAAACCTTACCTTCAATGTTAACGCTCAGCTTTTTACTGTCCCCCATCTTCATAACATGAGGTACTTTCTCGCTGGATCTGATGTTGACGGTGTGGGAGGCGGCGCCACTCCTGACAGTAACGTTCAAGTTTGTTGGTGAGGAGGGGTGAACGGATGTCCAGGTGCTCAAAGCTTCTAGTGCTACTAAAGTATCCTGTAACAGGAAAAAATACATCCTTCTCTACTTGACGAAGATTCCTTAGAAATACCTAAGATAATTTGTAGAACCTGCTCTTGGCATTGAATTAGTTAAGTTTGCAAAAAAGCTTTGATTCATAAAGGAATAAACTTTTAATCTCAACCTCAATAACAAACAAAAAAGGAAGATAACATATCAAAACAAAACGGTGATAAGTAGACTTAAGTAAAATCAAGTTGCGTCTGGATGAACGCAGGATAGTTTTTAAAAGCGGGATCATTTTGAAAGGCTTGGAGGTCCCCGTGTTCTGCTCTAAGAGCTGTTTCTTTTCTTTTATTATATTTTTAGTGTTCTTTTCTTAACTAGCTTATTTGATTTGTTTTTTTATATATATGTGTCAGAGTAATCTGAAACCATTGAAGTGTGTTCATCTCGTGCAAGGTTACAGCAGAATCACCAGCGTAGCTGAGGCTTTGTCTCTGCTACATATGCTGAGCTGGGACCTTTTGATGTCGCCAGGCTTATACCTAAATTATTTGTTATATGTATTTACTTCTACTCGTTTATTTAAAATTGACATGTCTGTCTAGTGTAAGTTAAATGTTCATTTTTAAAATAACAGTAACTATGTACCATTAACTATATATTATGTGCCTGGTGTCTCAATAAACTTATTCTATTCTATTCTGTTTTTAAATTTAGTACCTAAATAGCTACTTCGTTCCACGAAGGAGCAGATTTTGTTTACTGTCACGCGATAGTAGACTTATGGTCGACATTCTGAAATGTGCTTTGACGTGTCTCAAATGCACTTGTCTCAATCACAGTGAAGGACAGGACTTAATTAATTTAATTAATTAATTATTAAAAATTTGAGTGCGTTTGACTGCAACTCACCTGATGGTAAGTGATGATGCAGTCGAGGATGGTACACGCAAACTCAAATAATATAAGGACCTATCACTTATGGAAACATTATTCGAGATCACCACTTAAGGTAAAGATGCATACGAATATAATAATAGAACAAGCGTTACCTCGCTTTTTGTTATGATTATTGTATGAAACGCAATATCTACATTATTTTTAATCTGAGACTAAACCCATCGGTCGCAGTCCTATGACAAACAACCATCGAATTGCTATTAGACTTCATACTCCTGTTTTCTTCTTCCATTATATCCTAATCTTGGTCTCCTTGCTCCCCTACAATGCACTCCACTCATTTGGGTCTTATTATCTAAGTTCTTTGTTTGTCTGTCCACGTTCCCGTTGACCTCTTCAAACTTCCCATTAGTCTTTATCCATTCTAATACAATTAACACTAACCTGCGTAGAAATAAACCCTCCGGTAGCACTCCTGTGACTAGACAGCCACCGGACTGCCGCTCTGGCGTCGTGTGCGCAGCTTGTTTCGCGCAGGGACGGCGGGCAGTAGGACAAGGCTAGTATAGCGTAACCTGTTGCTTCTATCGACGTTGAGAGGCTATCTGGAAAAATCAATTTCGTCATTATCATCATGGTTCTAGAGATAGAAATCGTGTGTTAAAAAAATGGTTTGACCTCCTTGAATGAATTTAGATCGCATGCAGCAGCTTCCTGAGGTTCAATAGATTAATAATTTTTTCAGTCAACGTGATCCAGCCAACTGAATTACTTTCTGATCGTGGTTTCCCAGATATCTATTGTATTTGGCTATGTAACAGAGAGGAGTCTGGGCTGTTTGGTGTCGATCAACATAAGATACTGAATTACTTCTCATAATTCAGCAATTGAATGCGGAGAAACACAGAAAACGTGGTCTGTTTGTAAGATAATTGACCACGATAAATAATTGAAAAAAACCTACTTCAATCGCAAAAACCAAGCACAATTTCTGTGTTTTGTTATTATTAGTTTTTTTATTATTTATATTTAGGATTGACTAAGGCCCTATCGCCATAATTCAGGGTAGGCTCGAGCCCCTAGGTGAGGGAGCACGTATGTGAGCTGATATGATAATATTTAGTATACAAACAGTCACATACATTACATTAATAATTACATAAAGACCTAGTAGATACACAAGCAGTTTCTATTTCTACAAATAAATTAACAAAATTAGTGTAAAATATTATTATTAAAGTTTTGAAAATTTTTTTTTTAAATGTGGTAATAGTTGAATAAAAATTGCCTATTTTACCGCTGCTCAGACTGGTATTATACAAGTCACAGGCATGCCTGAGAAAACTATTACCTGTATTGTTGACTCTAGAGTTAGTATTATATTATGCATGGTTTTTTTATATTAAAAACTTTACTGTGTTTGGCTGCACCTTACATGATCGATGGTAAGTGCCGATGCAGCCGAGGATGTAACACTCAAGCTCAAATAGTGCCTATTCACTCTGTTCCTGAATTATACGAATTGGGTTACACAGACGCCGCGTCGCCGGCCGAGAATTCCACTCCTTGGCCGTTCGCATAATGAACGAAGATGTAAAACGCTACGTGCGTCATCATATCAGCTCATATATACATTCCCACCGAGGGGCTCGAGCCTACCCTGAATTAGAGCGATCGGGCCTTAGTCGACCATGCGGGCCCAGTGCGGGTTGGTCGACTTCACACACAACCTGCGAGTTTCTTCGCAGGTGTGTGCAGGTTTCCTTACGATGTTTTCCTTCACCGTTAAAGCAATCGGTGAGTATATGTACTTAAGTTTCGAAAAATTCATTGGTACATTGGCCGTCCGGATTTGAACCTGGCACCTCTGGTTAGGAGGACCGAGTCGTTACCGGTTGAGCCACCGACGTGCGTATAGATAAATAACATCGACATTAGACAGCGTCTGGTAGGCTTACCAATAAGGTTAGCATAGCAGACCCTATCTAATGCCTTGGAGATATCGAGAGACACGGCATGATTTTGTGCTTTTATAGAGAAGCCATAGGGCTTCACCCCATACATTTACATACATAGCATGCATTAGAAGGTGGTTGTTAGTCTTGATCAATAAGAATAAAACTCTTACCAGTTTCCCACCATACGTAATCCCCACTTCTCTTCGCTAACCTTAACAGCTCCAACAACTCTCTCATTTCCTCATCCTTTTGTAGTCCATTAAATCCACTTTCTCTGTCTAACAAAAATGCCTCATTGGAGTCTCGTACTTCTTCTTCGTACCTCTTCAGCTTCATAAAGGCATACGCGAGAAGACTGAGAGCGTACACCCTGGTGGGGTTCTTGGTTTTGATTGGGGGGAGTGCGCGTAAGCAGGACAGAGAATTGCGGATGACACGAGAAGAGAGAGGGATGGAGCTATCGACTAGAGAAGTGATGACGTAAGCAGTTAAGGCTACGCTTGCGATTTCGCCTTCTTCGTTTAAGCCGCCCTGGAATATTTACAGACACAAATTGATATTTAGACAGAAGTTAATTTTAGTGATTGTAATTAATGATACCAAGTTATGATTAACCAAGGCCTACTTAACTAATATGTTCTTGAGAGAAGTGTCTGTTCTTGAAGCTTGTAAAGCATTTAACTCGGAAGTATAAAGGAAAATCCGTTTTTTATAGTAAAATTCAATTCATACAAGAGCGTTTTTGATTTACAGCTTGACATAGTGCTAGTGCTAATATATATTTACTGTGACATCGTGATATGAAATAAATAATCACAAGTGGATATCAGAATATCTTGTATGCTTGTCCATATTGCCTTAGAAGGCGTACAGTGCTTTTTAAAAATTAAAAAATCTTAATGACGTTTTTGATTAAAAAGATAGATTCTCACCCGAAGCTCTCTGTGGAAGACTTGACCTTCATTCCTGAAGCAGCCATTCTCCATCTGCTGACCGAGAAGCCAGCGTTCTGCGAGCTCCAACGCAGGCGGAAGTGGTAAACCTGGCGTTAAGACCTGGAACAAAAAACACAAAAACGTGGCATATCATTGGATAGGTAGCACTGTAGAAATATTTATGTATGTAATTAAAATGACTTAAGAGGTTCTTATTTGAATATTAGCTGTGGCTCGCGACTTCGTCCCTGTGGATAATTAAACATGACAATTTATGATTATTATGAAAAACCACATAAAGAAGAATGATTTCAGATCCTTAATCCGAAAAAATCAGAAGTTGCTTGTTATTGCGAAAAAAACGCTCAGAGGTAACGCTTACGCGCTTGATAAGAAACTAAACTTTTTCGGATTGAAGAGGATACCAATCAAACCAAAAGAAACCAACCAACAACCATACCGAATTACAGCTTGATAGCTGTATTAGTCTTTGAGTACATACATACATACGGCTGTGACATACTGACGAAGAGACAGACGGACATGGCAAAACCAGAGTATATATATTAGTACTAACATACACTAAGGACACTCCCTGCCGCTCTCTAGATTCCGACCTCACCCCCTCGTCACCCAGATTGATAGAGATTGGTTACAGTTTGGTTGTTGAACGTATAGGATTTTGCGGCCATTTTGTTTGTTTCGTCATTCCCGATTTTGAAATGTCATTTCTGACCCGTTGTATGAAGTGTCCAGGGTGTGCACAAACTATAAGACAACAGTCCTAAGACCACCCGGACTTTGTCACTATTACGGGACACCCCACGCACAGGTGAGTTAAGTCCATTAGCATCACACCAGGAGGGCGCGCGTTCGATTCCCGGCGGTGTCTAACTCTACTACTAGACTCGTTTTGGTTGGAGGAAGGGCATTTTCTAAGCCCACCTGGCTAGCTACCACCATCTTATCTAAGTCTTACCGCCAAGCATAAACGTTAACAGCATTAATTTATTCTGGCTTGTTCTACATTGCGTGGGGAATCTTGGTAAACCCGCTTCCATCTTCGACATCATCGTCACTTGGGTAGTATCAGGTGAGATGATGCCAATGGCATAAAAATTGTGGATTAGAAAAAAGATTTTTTTTTAAATCAAGGTGTTAGCTAAAGATAAAATTAAAGATTAGTTATGAAACACTTACCTGATGAGCTTTCCTCAAATACTTCACAGTGAAAGCGGTCAGCCAAGTTGAGGGTGTTGTGTCAGATGCTCCAAATGCGCTGAAGCCTCCAGAACGGTGCACGTATTGGAGCTGGCGAGTGAAACCTGGTGAAGATGCATATGTACTACTTATACCGGAACTGAAGAAACAAAGCTAATCCTATTCTTGACTTTTTGAAGTCTACAGAACTTTGGAGAAGAGTTCTACGGTTTTCAGGGTTCTGTATCGGGTAACGGGACCCAATTTACTGTGCATACGCTGTCCGTCTATCTGTCCCACTTTTAAAAGGCTGTACCTTTTGAACCGTGATAGCAGGATAAAATTTTCAAAGAATATGTATTAATATGGGCATTTTACTACCAGATATTGGTACGTGGCAGGACTCGAACCACGACTTCCCGGATAAGAGGTAGCGGCCCTTGCCGTTGCACCACCGACGCTCTCAAATTTCGTTTTTATATGTATGTTTATCCGACGCTCTTACGGTGAAGGAAAACATAGTGCGGAAAGCTGCACACATCTGCGAAGAAACTCGAAGGTTGTGTGTGAAGTTGACCAACCCGCACTGGGCCCGCGTGGTCGAATAAGGCCCGATCGCCCTAACTCAGGGTAGGCTCGAGCCCCTCGGTGGGGACGTATATATGTATGAGCTAATGTGATAAAGATGACTACCAAATAATAAAAAAAGCGAAAAATAAGGATAGTAGAAACCTGTTTTTTTTAAAGGTTTTTTCGTTTTTGCTCTATCGTAAAAATGGTGATACATACAAAACAAACGTTAAACTTGGTTTAGTTATAGTACTTATCCTAAAGTGTAACAAAAATATAACAAAAAAACTGCCAAGTGTGAGTCCTACCCCGAGTACGACTAACATTTGGCTGTTTTTTGTAGGGAGTCCGAACTGAAAAAACATCATTGTTCTGTCGCTCTTGGCTGAAGTCTTTTGTTTGAAATGATGAGGTATATAAATATATGTGTGAAGGTAGGTATTATACGTGTGAAAAGGCGTGGTGGCACGGAACCCTAGGTGCGCGAGTTCGACTCGCACTTAGCCGGTTTTAAACTTAGACAAGATAGGTTTTAAAGGGTTGTCAAAGCGCTGATATGTACGTACATGTAAACTAGGTGGCAACGTCAAATTTGGTAACGATAACGGAAATGGTTAAACTTGATTGAGAGGATAAATGGCAACCCTCTGATGTTAAATATGTCGGTCTGCCTGCACATGCACAAAGTGGTTGCGTTATGTACCTACTTATAGCGCCTGAAATGGTAGTTATTGTGACAAAAAAAAACAATAAGGGTAATGGCCGAGTAAGATAGAAAATGAACGATTTAAATGGGGGGGGCGACACCATTGTTTTTAATGTTTTTTTTATGAGAATTAATTTCCGCCATTTCCAACTTTCGGCTCCGGCAGGGGATGGGGGCCTGGTCCAGAATTCCTACTACTAACAGGCGTTGCTCCTTAACGCAACCGAATACTTGGTCAGTTTTTGCATAATAATAATTGTCATAAGTACAACTAGTACTTTCATTTTCTATTTTACTCAGCCATTTCCCTTAACGTTTTTTTTTGGTCACGATAATTACTTTTCCAGGTAGGCGCTATAAGTATTTAACATCAGAGGGTTGCCATTTATCCTCTCAACATAAGTTTATCCATTTCCGTTATCGTTAACAGATTTGTCATGACCTCCTTGTCTAATATAATTACCTCTAGCTAGATGCTTAATATACAGATTGTTGTGGTGCTAAGACCACCTTGCGTCAGTCTTTATGTCTCAAAGAACCCAGAATCTTTATGAAACTTCGAAGGAAACTTCTTCCATACCTCTAGCTACATGTTCTCTAGCAGTTACGGCAGCGGGTGCGCGAGGGTCGAGTTGCCTCAGTGCTAGTAAGTTTGTAGCCAGTCGAGCCATGTTCTGTTCGCCGCAGCCTCGTGGGAGAATCACTAAGTCATCCGCATCCTAGAACATAAAGATCGGCTATGCTTACAGCTGGGTACTAAAATCCTTAATCCTACTCACATGATCGCGAAGCTGGTAAACTGTCTTTGACTCTCACAGGACAGGCTTCGCCTAGTGTGGGGGTCGCAACTAAACTAGTCTTATGTACGTATTTTTGGCAAACAAACTTTTTATTCTTATTCTTTATTCTTTTTCTTTACTAATATTACAGTCTAAGAATCCATTTTTAGACTGCGCTAATATTATAAACGTGAAAATGTGTTTGTTTGTTTGTTACCTTTTCACGCTTCAACGCCTTGACTTGACAAATCTTAATAAAATTTGGCATGCAGGTAGCCTATGCCAAGAGGAAGGACATAGGATACTTTTTATCATTTATTACTATTTTTATAGCATAGCCCGATGCAGTTCCTGAGGGAACTGAAAATATACTCTTTTTTTGGTTAATTTCTTTAACATCGCAACGGGACAATGGATTGTGTGATTTTTGGACAGAGATGGTTGAGGGAGTGGGAAATGACATGATTTACTTATAAGCAAATCTTGACATTTTTCCATAGGGGATCACACACACACACATCAGCTCATATATACGTCCCCACCGAGGGGCTCGAGCCTACCCTGATTTAGGGCGATCGGGCCTTAGTCGACCACGCGGGCCCAGTGCGGGTTGGTTGACTTCACACATAACCTTCGAGTTTCTTCGCAGATGTGTGCAGGTTTTCTCACGATGTTTTCCTTCACCGTAAGAGCGCCGGATTAACGTACATATTAGATAGAAATTCGAAAACACATTGGTACGTGGCAGGAATCGAACCACGACCTCCCGGATAGGAGGTAGTGGCCCTTGCAGTTGCGCCACCGACGCTCACCTACGCATACCTAAGATGACGTGAATAGGTGAAGAGAAGATTTAAACAAACACAAATCGTCTTTGGGAATTACTAGCCCAGTCTATCGGATCTTCCCATAATCGTGGCTCTTTTGTCTTTCAAAATTTAAGGGTTATGTTTTAAAATAGGAGAATGTCTTTGAACTGGCGCGCAGTGGTCTCCACTTACCCTATTAACAAGAATCTATTTTTTTCAAATTAAAAACTTGAGTGCGTTTGACTATATCTCACCTGACGGTAAGTGACGATGTAGTCGAGGATGGTACACGCAAACTCAAATAATAACTATTCACTCTGAATTTAAAATAATTAATTTATTAATTAATTGTATTAATTTAAATTGTAGGACAAAAAGCGTCGGTGGCTCAACCGGTAACGACTCGGTCCATCTAACCAGAGGTACCGGGTTCAAATCTGGACGGCCAATGTACCAATGAGTTTTTCAAAAACTTACGTACATACTTACCGATTGCTTTAACGGTGAAGGAAAACATCGTGAGGAAACCTGCACACGCCTGCGAAGAAACTCGAAGGTTGTGTGTGAAGTCGACCAACCCGCACTGGGCCCGCGTGGTCGACTAAGGCCTAATCGCCCTGATTCAGGGTAGGCTTGAGCCCCTCGGTGGGGACGTATATGAGCTGATATAATAATAAATTGTAGGAGTCGGGAGACACAGACGCGGGCAAGGAGTACCACTCCATCGCTGTCCGCATAATAAATGAGGAACCGTAACGCTTTGTGCGTATAGGCTGAATATCAACAACAAAGGGGTGGAACCTCCCCCAACGTCTCGTTGACCGAAGGTGGAATGGAGCTGGGGGAATGAGGTCGTGAAGTTCTTGAGCACAATCTCCGAAATAAATTCGATAGAAAACCAAAAGACAGGCAACTTTGCGGCGATGTTTGAGGCTTTGAAGCTTGTTTTTGACAATTAATAATAATCATGAGTCCACAGCCTATTGCAGGACGCAGTCTTTCTTCATAGCATGCTACTTATATCGTTAGTAACCCATTAAAATTCTCACAGCTGGGTCACGGGTCTCTTCCCAAGCTTGGGAAAATTTGGCCGTATTCCACACACGGGAGCCAAGTCCTGGATGGTGGAGGGTGTAGGGCTAGTGGCGCACACCACTGTCAGAAGCTGTTTAAGCCGTCTATAAGGCATCTGAGGGGCGTAGTGGGGCGTCTAGTGGTAGTACCTTTCAGGCTCCGCCAGCCGACCCCCTCGGGGGTGGTGAGTCACACTGGTCCACAGGCGTCCCGCAAACTCTCACCGGTGGCTCCAAGTAGCTGTTGTGCGCGCAGCGGCCACGCCCTGGTACACCACGTCGGCTCGTGGGCTAAACCCGGCAGAGGGGGGTCTGCATGCCTCGGCGGACAGACCTTGACGCGGATACCTCCCGCGTAGTGCACGAAGACT
This sequence comes from Coleophora flavipennella, assembly GCA_947284805.1. Taxonomy (NCBI): domain Eukaryota; kingdom Metazoa; phylum Arthropoda; class Insecta; order Lepidoptera; family Coleophoridae; genus Coleophora; species Coleophora flavipennella. The sequence goes on along the minus strand of OX369265.1, from coordinate 16,721,276 downwards.
GGCTTGGCGGAAAAGGCAAACCACAGCTGATAAGCAACGGATCTTGGTGGAAACGGCGAGTTAGCGAGGTACTGTTGAAGGCCTAGGGCGATAGCTAGGGGTCAGTTAGTAGTAGCTGTCGGCCAGAGACTGCATCTGAACCCACCTCCGGTCGTATCGGTTCTCCGCTTCCATCGGATCAAGGAGGGGAATGACGAGAGAGTGCACCTGTGATTGCGCGACCACTTGTGCACTAAAATATGTCACGCGCAGATGAACGCAGCTTTGAACATGGTTCACCGATACGAAGTCCTGTGGCGATGGACAGAAGTAGAGAGGTCGGGTTGTGATGCACATTCGGCTTTGTCTGATGTCTGCACATAGGCGACTCAGGGAGAGTGGTCGTTTCTGCGCTGAATTTGGGGCAACAGCGTGGACTGGGCAGCACTCTGAGCGACGAAGCAGCCCTATTGAGGAAGGCACTGCTTCCCCCGCCCAGCCGGGGAGGGGACTAGAAAAGGTGTCCTAAACAAATGCTTGCCCCGACAGTATTGGGAGGTAGTAACCGCGGCTGCCTAAGCATCCCATCTCTCGCGGTCGATGCTACAAGAAAAAGAACAAAACTTCTGTTATGACATTTGGTGCGTGGAATGTGCGCACACTCCTTGATCGAGACGCAAACCTATGTCCAGAAAGAAAAACTGCTGTCGTAGCTCGAGAACTCAAGCGCTACAATGTGGATATAGCTGCACTGAGCGAGACCCACTTGGCTGACGAGGGAGAGCTTGCAGAACAAGGTGGCGGATATAAATTCTACTGGAAAGGAACCCCGGCAACTGAACCAAGACGCTCTGGTGTTGGATTCGCAATTAAAACTCAGATTGCGAATAAACTGGAAGAATGTCCTGTATCTATCTCGGATCGCATTATATCACTACGTCTACATCTCGACAATGATAACTACCTTAACATAATTAGCGTATACGCGCCAACAATGGATAAGGATGACGAGACTAAGGGAATATTTTATGAAGGGCTCACGCAGACACTTGCAAAGATCCGCCCAAGTGAACAAATATTGCTACTGGGCGACTTCAATGCGCGAGTCAGATGCGACTACGATGCATGGCCTAGGGTTATAGGGAGGCATGGTATAGAAAACATGAACAGTAATGGTCAGCTTCTGCTAAACCTGTGCGCTCAATTCAGTCTTTCCATAACGAACACGCTCTTCCGCTTACCAACCAAATACAAGACTACCTTGATGCATCCTAGATCGAAGCATTGGCATCTCATAGACTACGCAATAGTAAAACAAAGAGATATCTCCCAAGTGCAGATCACCCGCGTGATGCGCGGCGCTAACTGCTGGACTGATCACCGGCTTGTAATCTCAAAACTGAAAATCCGGCTGCATCCTCCGCGTAGATCATGCAGATCTAAACCCACGGGTATTAATATTGGGAAGTTGCAAGCATATGAAACGCGGAAAGAATATGCGCGAGATTTAAGTAATAAAATCCAAACGCTCAATCTAACAGAGGACGATAAACTTGCTACTAATTGGAGTGCTCTCTCTTCTCATATTGTCGAAGTTGGCACTCAGATCTTAGGTCTTAAGAGACGTGTTAACGAGGATTGGTTTGATGAGAATGACGAAAAATTAGTGGAAGCGCTGGAATTACATCGTGATCTCTTGAGAAAGCAGGACAATCGACACCGTAACCAAGACCTGTCGGATAAGATTAAGCAGAGTGGATCTGAACTGAGAAAGATGACAAGGGAGATGAAAGATACTTGGTGGATGCAAAAAGCAAAATACCTGCAATGGCTCTCCGATACTAAAAAGCTCGGTTCCTTCTTTGGGGAAGTGCGAAAAATCACAGGAAATACACATAGGAGCAGCGTTCCTTTAAAGACACGTGATGGCTCACATCGTCTAACCTCGAAGGAAGATGTGCTCAAACGTTGGGCTGAGCACTACAGTGAACTGCTCAATGTAGATCGGTCATCAGATCTCGAATATATCAACGCCATCCCACAACTCCCTCAAGTACCAGAGCTAGATGAGCCCCCTACTTTGCAGGAAGTGGTTGCAGCCATTAAAGGGCTTCAAAGCAAGAAGGCGGTTGGCATAGACGTTATCCCCGGCGAACTAATCAAGTACGGAGGAGAGGAACTTCATACCGTGATATGGAAACTTTCCACCTGATTTCAAGATCTCTCGTATCTGTTCACTGTATAAAGGTAAAGGTGACAGATCTGACTGCAATTCTTATCGCGGTATCTCACTTCTATCTACGCCCGGAAAAGTCTTCGCACGGGTTTTACTCAACCGTCTTATACCAGTGTCGGAAGCATTATTACCTGAGACGCAATTTGGTTGTCGTCCGGAACGCGGAACTTGTGAGGCAATCTTCGCCGTGCGTCAACTTTAAGAGAAGAGCCGTGAACAAGGTCAACCAATGTTCCTGTGTTTTGTTGATCTAGAAAAGGCTTTCGATAGCGTGCCTCGCGAGGCTTTATGGACAATCCTAACCAAAATGGGATGCCCCGAAAAGTTCGTACGGATGATAAGACTATTGCACGATGATATGACATGCTGTATATCCGTTGATGGGGAGCAAACGGAGTTTTTCCCAGTCAGCTGTGGCGTCAAACAAGGATGTGTACTTGCGCCGACTATGTTTGCTCTCTACTTCGCGGTTGTAGTCAGGGATGCCACAGAAAACATTCCAGCAGGCATCCGTATACGCTTCCGCACTGATGGAAAACTATTTAACTTGGATATATTAAAGGCACATACCAAAGTTTCCAGCGATAGAGTTGCGGAAATAAAGTACGCCGACGACTTATGTTTTATGGCGGATTCCCCAACGTCTCTACAGAGATTGATGTCTGGCCTTGACCAGTCGTGCAAAAGATTCGGTCTCAAGATTAGCATAAGCAAGACCGAAGTAATGTCTGTAGGAACACAACAAAGCAACCCGCTGCATATATGTCTCAGTCATGATATCTTAAAACCTGTGGAGAAGTTTAAGTACTTGGGAAGCTCAATAACATCCAAATGTGACCTCGATACCGAAATTAATGCCAGAATTGGCGCAGCCGCGGCAGCTTTTGGCAAACTAAGGCCCAAAGTTTTCAGGTCACACGATATTAAATTGGCGACAAAGATATCAGTGTATATGGCTATAGTTATACCAAACCTTCTCTATTCCTCAGAAACATGGTGTCTATATCGGAAACAAATACGATCTCTTGATCGATTCCACATGAACTGCCTTCGTGACATCATGGGTATCCATTGGTCCGACCACATCAGACACACAGAAGTTTTACGCCGTGCCAACATCTATGGCGTAGAGGCATATATTATGCGAAGACAATTGCGCTGGTGTGGACATCTGTCACGCATGCCGGACACGAGGGTTGCGAAGCGCATCTTTTATAGTGAACTTCGAGAAGGCAAACGTAAGCAAGGCGGACAACTCTTGCGGTACAAAGACGTGTTGAAGAGGCATATGAAAAGGTGCAAACTGAATCACCTGGACTGGGAAGCGCTTGCCGAAGATCGCCCTAAATGGAGGCAGCTGGTAACACACAACGTAGCCTCCTTTGAAGACTCTCGCAAAACACAATATAATACCAAAAGGGATGAAATAAAAGCCCGACCACCTGCGGCTATCCACTACAATTACTGCAACTGTGTCCTGACGTGCCCCAAGTGTGACCGCGCGTTCCGAGCGAAGATTGGCTACAACAGCCACATGCGGGCGCACGAGAAGGCGGAGCAGCGGGACGCTTGCAGCTGAGCCGGACAACTCTGCGGTCGCTGTAGCCGAAAACGGCTAGGACCATCATCATCATCATCATCAAGGCATCTGATACGGCTTAACGTGAAATGCGCAAATCATCGCACTACCTAGCTGGATGGCGCCCGATGCTATGTTTGCATAAAAGAGGAAACTACAAAGAAATATGTTACACTCACAGCAAGTAGAGGTCCAGTGATCTCACTAACCGCCCAGGCCGTCAAGGATTCTGTGCCGGCTACAGCTTGGACTGCTGGCCAGCTCCAAGAAACCTCTGATGTTGATGCTTCTGGACTTCCTAAAAACACAGTTTGAAATCGGTTTCAATGAAATAGGTAGGATAGCTCACAGAATCGCATAACTGAAGTGGCTCGAAGAACAGATGGCCGTTGGGGCAGTAAAGTTCTCGAGTGGCGACCGCGCACCGGAAAACGTAGGGGAGGCAAGGTAACCGCTGGATGCGGACAGCGCAGGACCGGTCATCATGGAAATACTTTGGGGAGGCCTTTGTCCAGCAGTGGAGTCTTTCGGCTGATATGATGAAGTAAGTAGGATGTGAAGTTGATACACTTATAGTAATATGGAATTAGATGTTATACCTACCTTGTCCACAAAGTAGAATAGATTTGTGTTCTTGGACAGGAACACCCTCAGGATCTATTGTCATCTGCATTATAATTTCATCACTGTAAAAACGTTTAATGAATTACAGGCCTACTGTTTAGATAAGACATCACCCCAGGAAGGTGCGTGATGCAAAACCGATGACGAATAAAATAAATCTCTCTTATCGTGGGGCACAATAAACTGTGCTGTACAAAGGAAAGATGGCACTTGAAATCCACCCGCGGTTAAGTTCAGAGCCTTTAGATTTACGTGAGCTTCATACACATCTTGTATCAGATGTGCAGATTTACTCACGATGTTTTAAACAATCGGTAAGTGAACGTAAGATTCGAAAAAGTCATTAATTAGATTCGAAACCGGGACCTCTGGTTCGATTGGAGAACCGAATTGCTACCCTTGAGCCATGCGAAGTCCCTCTTCGTGGCAACACACCCCTTCAGCACTACATACATACCTAACATGACGTTTTCATCATCATCATCATATCAGCTCAATTAGAGCGATCGGGCCTTAGTCGACCACGCGGGCCCAATGCAGGTTGGTCGACTTTACACACAACCTGCGAGTTTCTCCGCACGACGTTTTCCTTCACCGTAAGAGCGTCGGATAAACTTAGTTACATATGAAATCTAAATTCGAAATCTCATTGGTACATGGTAGGATTCGAACCACGACCTCTCGGACAGGAGGCGGCGGCCCTAGCCGTTACACCACCGACGCTCACCTACGCATACCTAAGATGTCGTTTTAGTTCAGCAATAAGCGAAGAGAATATAACCACTACTATTTAACGATCGTACGTAGCTCAGTTCTACTTGCACAATTAACTAATCTGAAGCACGGTCATTACTTGGATTTGTTTGACTCTTAGTGACATTTTCCTCTACCGTTTCCGTGCTTTGCAAGGTAGGTAGAACCGTTGGTTTTTTTAGTTGGTTACGCCATGTCAGATAACTTAAAGATGGCTTATAAAGGTGGGGTTTGCCCCTGGCTCTACAACTCGTACCAACACGGACTTGGTCCTGTGTGGAGTTTGGGAAGCGGTAGATAGGGCACAATGGTGCCACAGTGATTAATTTTGAAATCGTAGATTACAGTACTAAGAAAAAAGAGATAAAGGAAGCGTATAAGCATATTGTCGAGGGAAGCGATGGCTGACTCTCGCGTTATACTCGTGACCGGATGATGTCCGTGTGAAGCGACCTACACATGTCACAAGGCATTAATAACATATTCATTTTAATGTATAACTCCCTGTGCCATATTTATTTATTTATTTACACTTATAGTACACCAAAAACAATTTCGTAAAGCTAATACACAAGGATATTATATATAGTCTTCAGTAGGCGGTCTTATTGCTAAAAGAAATCTCTTCCAGACAACCTTTGTGCCGTGTGCCGTGTCCTAATTAAATAATTTGTTTTATATCAATGATTGTGTGTGACGTTATTGACTAATGATTGTTTATTTTTAATAATCATATCAGCCGAAGGACGTCCACTGTTGGACATAGGCATACCCCAAGGGTTTATTTTTAATATTTTGCATAAATGACATTATGTACTGTAAGAATTATTATGTGACTATCAGAAAGATTGTAATTTGCATCTATTTTACAAGCTTTTATTTAACTTGCAATGTATGTAGGTTTGAACGGGTGGAACTTTACCACAGATTACTAAATAGTTACTTCGTAACTTTACGTTTGGATATTTTAAATTCGACCCACTTCCTGGTTTCCGATTGACCTGAAATTTTGGATGCATATGTATATCGCGTGACAATGCAATACTAAAAGCTTGTACCTCAACGTTTTTAGGTTCTTCGAAAATTATATGAATAAACATTTTTAATTCTTGAAGGAGATGCCATCTTAACTAGGTGAATAGGTACACCTGTAACAGGCAGTTCACACTTACCTAACATCGCTCCTAGTTGTACCATTGCTACACCTGCCGTCTTGGACAGACTTAGCCCGCACGCTCACCCTGGCACGACTATCAGAAAGATTGTAATTTGCATCTATTTTACAAGCTTTTATTTAACTTGCAATGTATGTAGGTTTGAACGGGTGGAACTTTACCACAGATTACTAAATAGTTACTTCGTAACTTTACGTTTGGATATTTTAAATTCGACCCACTTCCTGGTTTCCGATTGACCTGAAATTTTGGATGCATATGTATATCGCGTGACAATGCAATACTAAAAGCTTGTACCTCAACGTTTTTAGGTTCTTCGAAAATTATATGAATAAACATTTTTAATTCTTGAAGGAGATGCCATCTTAAATAGGTGAATAGGTACACCTGTAACAGGCAGTTCACACTTACCTAACATCGCTCCTAGTTGTACCATTGCTACACCTGCCGTCTTGGACAGACTTAGCCCGCACGCTCACCCTGGCACTGCCAGCCAGCTTTGCACGTAACTCCACGCGTCGTGCGACCGACGAACGTGCGTGTACGCAGACTGATTCAATACTGTCAGATGGACCTTCTAGATGTGCGTCAGTTAGTATTTGAATTTGAACCTGAAATGTTAACATTACGAGTCAGGAGAGGAGCAACGTAAAGTAAAATCATCATCATATCGGCCAAAGGACGTCCACTGCTGGACCTAGGCCTCCCCCAAGGATTTCCATGAAGGCCGGTTCTACGCAACCTGCATCCAGCGCTTTCCCGCGACCTTCACCAGGTCATCGGTCCACCGAGTGGGAGGCCTTCCTACGCTACTATTTCCGGTGCGTGGTCGCCACTCGAGAACTTTACTACCCCAACGGCTTTCTGTTCTACAAGCTATGTGGCCCGCTCTCTGCCACTTAAGTTTAGCAATTCTTAGAACTATGTCGGTTACTCTGGTTCTCCTACGGATATCCTCGTTTCTGATTATATCACGCAGAGAAACTTCAAGCATAGCACGCTCCATACACCCTCAAATATAGTCATAGAAACTATGTTCACGCGAGCGAAGCCGCTGGCAAAAGCTAGTACATAATACATCTAAAACACTAGATGGATTGTATAGAAAAGTGTAACAAAAACATGTAAAAATCGAGAATTGGGCGTTCGGTTTCAACGAAACAGCCGCGTTAAAGCCCGCATTGATTTGAACTTAAAATGAATAGACTTACGTTCGATATTATTTTAACACGTATCAACCAGTTCGGATTGAGGCATATAAAGCATTAAGAAAGAGACCTGTGCCTCAGCAATGGGGACGTTATAAACTGTTAGCGAGGCAAGTGTTCAATTAATGATACTTAACATAAAATGCAACAAAAGAACTTACACTCAAAGGTTCGTACAAGTAGTTGAATAATCGGTAGCTGACAATGGCGACATCTCCCCTTCTCAGTCTCTTTGGTCTGTCAGCGTGAATGAAGAATTCACGGAACACCTGTAGTAAGGAAGAAGAAGTAGAAAAGACCAATATCAACAGTGATGTTCAGTGAATGTTTTAATTCTTTCTGACAAGAAAAGCGCAATCACTATTAGAAATTTCAATCTGAATCTTGAACTACACTATCTTGAATCATCATCATCCTCATCATCATCATATCAGCCGGAAGACGTCCACTGCTGGACAGAGCCTCCCCCAAGGATTTAAACGACGAACGGTCCTGCGCTGCCCGCATCCAGCGGCTTCCCGCGACATTCACCAGGTCGTCGGTCTACCATGTGGGGGAGTTCTCCCTACGCTACGTCTTCCGGTACGTCTTCCCTACTTTACTACTCTAAAGGCCATCTGTTCTACGATCTTGAAATAATGCCTGTTAATGAAACTTTTGGCCTGTGATTACGGCCCTAGATAGGCCTGTGGTTGCAGACGTAGAACATCACTACCTCATCTCTCCCCGAGGGTACATTATGGACACTCCCTGCCGCTCTGTGGATTCCGACCTTACCTCCTCGTCACCCAGATTGATACAGATTGGTTACGGTTTGGTTGTCGATCGTATAGGATTTCGCCGCCATTTTGATTGTTCCCTCATTCCTTTTTTGAAATGTCATTTCTGGCCCGTTGTACAACGTGTCCAGGGTGTGCCGAGGGTGTCTTAAGAGGCGACTAAGGGAACAAACTCCAGTTTGTTCCCATAGTCGCCTCCGGGATGGGCAGCAGCGTCCTTTTCACGTACCTAACTAACCACCTCCGTAGCCCAGAGGCCAAGTTCACTGCCTTTACACAGGAGATCGCGGGTTCGATTCCCGGCGGGGTCAATTGTAACACTCGGTTTGGTTGGTGGTAGGGCATTTTCTAAGCCCGCCTGGCTAGCTACCACCATCTTATCTAAGTCTTGCCGCCAAATATCAATGTTGATATCATTGGTGTGTTCCGGCATGAAGATAAAATAGCCAGTTCTCCATAGCGTTGGGGAATCTTGGTAAGCCCGCTTCCATCTTCGGCAACATCGTCACTTACCATCAGGTGGGATGTTGTCAAGGGTTTACCAATTGTGAATAAAAAAAAACCTATACTGTACCGCTAAACTGCACACTTGGATCGCCAACTAAGCGTTGCAATAATGGCAATCCCTCCTTTCAAATTGGGGGAGGTCTATGTCCAGTGATGAACAGCAAATCAAACGTTTGAACGCGAGCTTCCGACAAACCTGAAGGTAAGCTGGTTGTGATATCGCCACTCCAGTTCTGGACACGCATACTGCTGAGGCCTCGTATCTCGTGATGGAGTCTGGTACTTTGGCTGTGATTGTCGCTGTACCATTTGGACCCACTGTCGCTATGCGCCACAGCCACGCCTGCAAAAGGCTGTCATTAAAAGTTTGAACCTATTTACGCATAAATATTTTTAAATTTAATATTTGAGTATACACGTCAAATGGTATTATAAACTAATTTATACCTAACTTAAATTAAAGGTACTAATCTAACAATAAAAATATTAATAAAAATCAAAACCCCGTGTCGAACCAGCCGCAAAGGAGCCCGTGGCACACATCGCGTTGCCGCGCTGGATGGCAATAGACAACCTTTGCAGCAGGTAGGACCCGGAGCGGGCGACACACCCCCTCTCTCGAAGGCGACGGCCCATCTCCTTTATGAATCCCAATGCTTCTGAACCCCAGCAACCCGTTGTCTCACACGCCAGCGGCACAAAGCAGTAATTTACCTCCAACATCGAGTATTTAACATGCTTTATAGCATAAATTCATATACCTACTTATGAAAACTTGAAACTACTTCATGAGAATCAAAAGATGTTTTTCCTTTTTTTACCTTCTTCTTTTTTTGTTGTTGCATTTGGTAAAGCAAGTCTTATTCACCGCTCGAAGCAATAGGTAGTTTTTTTTTATACAGTTTACAATGAAACGGTATGATACAATACTGTTAAAATCAAGCAAAGAACAGATTACCTGAGAGTAATTATTACAGACCATTGGCAGCTTTAACTATCCTTACTTAATATTATAAATGTGAAAATGTGTTTGTTTGTTTGTTACATTTTCACGCTTCAACACCTTAACAAATCTTGATAAAATTTAGCATGCAGGTAGCCTGGTGTCACTGGGATGAACATATGCTACTTTTTATCCTGTAAAAATTGCATAGTCCGATGCAGTTCCTAAGGGAAATGAAAAAATACTCTTTTTTGATTAATTTCTTAAAAATCGCAACGGAACAATGGATTGTTGTGATTTTTGGCACAAAGATAGTTGGGGGGTGGGAAATGACATAATTTACTGATTAGCATATCCTGACATGGTTCTGGAGGAATCAGGGGGAAACTTATTTCCACGCTCGCGCACGTCGGCGTCGCAACGGAGTAACGGATTGAAGGAATTTTTGTAAAGAATTGGTTGAGGGGTGGGAAGAGACAAAGACTGCTAATCACAATAGCCCGATATAGTTCCTGAGGGATCTGGAGAAAACTCATGTCGCACCACTCACCCTCGAAGACAGTCAGAAAAACGATGTCCACGCGGGCAAAGCCGAGGGCAAAAGCGAATGAAATAAATTTTGTCATTTGATCCAACAAATAGGTACCTAAATTTAGTACAACATGTAGGTACCTAAATTTAGTACAACAAATAGGTACCTAAATTTAGTACAATATGTAGGTACCTAAATTTAGTACAACAAATAGGTACCTAAATTTAGTACAACATGTAGGTACCTAAATTTAGTACAACAAATAGGTACCTAAATTTAGTACAACAAATAGGTACCTAAATTAAGTACAACAAGTAGGTACCTAAATTTAGTACCACAAATAGGTACCTAAATTTATTACAATTGGGTACCTAAAAAAGCTAATAAAATTTAAGATTGCAAAATGAAAGTGCATATCTAGTAGAATCCGTATGTTATCAAGATGAACTTACCTCAGAAAAGTCACTCCTAGACACGGTAATGTCATTAGACAGAAGCGGTGCTGGCACTGGTTGACATTGATGTCTTCTCAAGTAGCCTCCACCGAGTACCCTCACTCCTGCTGCAGCTAGCCAAGCGGCTGTCAGCTCCAGGCTTGTGGTTGGTAACTCCGGCGTGTCTGTAGCTTCAAGAATGAAGGATAACATTCAGTCAACTAAGGAATCAAGTAGGTAAAATGATGGTAGATGAATTTGGCCCTGTTAGTTTAGGCCCGTTCGATATCTTCAAGTAACAAGCAGAGGGTTAAGATGAGTTTTCAATAAGTTTACAAACAACTCACAAAGTTTAGAAACAAACAGTCTGATGCAGTTCCTGAGGGAACTAAAAAAAACATTTTTTTGGCTTAATTTCATTTAGTTTAATAGGCTACTTTAAATCCCGTGAAAATAGCATAGTCCGATGCAGTTCCTGTATTTAATACTCTTTTTTGGTTTATTTCTTTGGAAATCGCAACGGAACAATGGATTGTTGTGATTTTTTGTTTAAAGATGATTAAGGTGGAGGAAAAGACATAATTTACTAATTAGCATATCCTGACATAGTTCCCGAGGGATCTGGGGAAAACTCATCGGAGTCGCAACGGAATAACGCATCGAAGTGTTTTTTGTAAAGAATTGGACGAGGGGGTGGGAAGTGACAAACTAATAATCACAATAGCCCGATATAGTTCCTGACAGAATCTGGAGAAAACTCATGTCCACGCTCGCAAGCCGCTTGCGGCTCGCGCACCACTCACCCTCAAAGACAGTCATAAAAACAATGTCCACGCGGGCGAAGCCAGGGGCAAAAGCAAATGAAATAGATTTTGTCTTTTGGTCCAACAAATAGGTACCTAAATTTAGTACAACAAATAGGTACCTAAATTTAGTACAACAAATACGTACCTAAATTTTGTGACTGACAAAACACTGATTGTTATTCATATTGTTTCGATCTCTTATTAAGGTGTTTATTTTGCAAGAAAGACTTACTTAAAAAACATTCCTCAGCTGCATCGTACTCAGTCAGGTTCCTGCGAGTTTCCACCAGTCTCCTTAACCTGGCCAAGATAAGATCTTTCACGCTGAGCCCTGCTTGGATCCACTTGGCAGCGGAGTCCAGAGCGGTCAGAGCACAAAGAGCTGGTCCAGGAGTTGAAAGGTTGAGTGTGGTGGTGGAACCAGGAGGCGTTTGGCGTGTTTGCCATGTGATCTCTGCCTGTAAGCAACCATTTGACGAGTTTATTCGAGCAGTCTGTGACGGTTAGGTACACAAGACGAGCTTACAACGCCTTACAGTTTAATAATGCTTTCAGGATGCTGATGGGGCTTCGCCGCCACTTCTTCCTATTATCGTGTGGCACAATTAACCGTGCTATCCAAGGCACACCCTGGACACCTCATACAACGGGCCAGAAATTACATTTCAAAAAAGGAATGACGGAACAAAAAAATTGCGGCGAAATCCTATATGTTCGACAACCAAACTGTAACCAATCTGTATCAATCTGGGTGTCGAGGGGGTGAGGTCGCAATCTAGAGAGCGGCAGGGAGTGTCCATACTGTATGTTACTACTAATATATTTACTTTGTCCAAGAGATAGGATGTTTGTCATTGTAGTGCGCCTCAGATGTGTACGTGAGCACAATTCGATGGATTTCACTCAATAGTTTTACTAATATGGTAAAGAGGTATAGTTTGTATGTTTGTATATAGGAAATCCGGAACAACTCATCCGATTTCAAAATCAATATGTAGAATTTTTAAATTCACAATTGGTAAGCCCTTGGCATCTTGAGATGTAGGATATTCCCCAACGCAATGGGGCAGTGGCTAGTGGCAGCTCGCAGTTATACTCTTAGCTGAACCGTCTTTAAACATCTTGCAACTTTGGCAAATCAAGGGTTGTGTAGAGTCATTTAAGTCACTTAAACTCATGATAGAGACTCTAAAGCGAGTCTTTAGGCTCGTAGGAAGTCGTAAAGTATCAGATAGGTCACATGAAAAATTTTGACAGAAAGTTGGCACAAGTTCTACAAACTTTGTCCATTTGGACTTCACAACCGTGTGTCAACTTTCAAAGGGACTGCTATTCCTGGGGAGAGACCTTCACAACCGTGTGTCAACTTTCAAAGGGACTGCTATTCCTGGGGAGAGACCCATGACTTTGTCCATAACGTAGCGTATACTCTATGATAGGTAATAGAACTCACCATATTTCCAAAACACTCGTGCAATTCGAAATGTTTGCTAGCACTGACCAGATCCCCTTTATAATTGAAGTACGCGACCAAATGGCTATCAGGACACATCTGATGGGTCACTTTGATAGGTAGCATAACCCTCAACAACTGACGATCAAGGAGGGCGTCGTAGGAGCGAGGATCTGTCTTCACTATGTCAGGTTCAAGATTAACTAAGTTAGCGTGGCAGAGTCCTTTCCGTGATGCAGTTTGAATTTGGTTTACGGGATTAGTAAAAGGGCATTGTGTAGTTGCTCCCCACCTGTAGATGATTCCACCGCGTGTTATGACCTGTAGATAAAAACACTCGTTAATCGGGATGGATTCACGAATATAATCAACAAAACTTAAGGGCCGCCAGGAGGCTCGAGTTTCCATACAAACATAGTTCCGCTTTGATACAAAAACTACATGCCAGGTTGAATCCAAACTTTGCAAATATGTTGCGGAGACACATATCGATGTTTTTAATTAGTTTTCGATGTACTAATATAAAACGGAAAAAAATAAGAGTAGTTTCAAACCTTCAGTACAAAACTAATTTAAGCCTTCGTTTAGTTACGTTAAAATTTACTACGATGAAAACTAATTACATACATCGATATGTGTCTACTCAATATATTTACAAAGTTTGGATTCAATCCGGCATGTAGTTTTTGTATTAAAGCAGAACTACGTTTGCAGAATAACTTCTTCCGTATTTTTTTGACGTGTATTAATCTATCTATCTATCTATCTATCTATAATATAATAAAACTGTAACGGGGCCGTGTCTGTACATGAAATATTTTTGGAAAATAATAACTGTGGTGGACATTACTAACGATACAGAGGCCAAAACAACAACTTTTGGAATTTTTGTCTGTCTGTCTGTCTGTCTGTCTGTCTGTCTGTCTGTATGTTCGCGCATCACGCAAAAACTACCAGGCCGATTTTGATGAAATTTTGTATGGTGGTTCCTTATAGCCCGGGTTAACATATAGGATACTTTTTATCCCAGAAAATTCAAGAGTTCCCGTGGGAAAATCAAAAGTATTCATTTATAGAGTGGCTCACCACGCAAATGTGGCTTGACCTATTACAATCAAATTTTACACGTTGATACCCTTATCGCGAACTAAAACTGGGACATTGTGAATCCCAAAAAAATTAGCGTTCCTACAGGAATGCAAAAAATTGTATCTTTAGAATGACTCAACGTAACAATATGAAACCTTTACATTGGGATGGGGTGTTATGACCATCATTGTATAGTCGGGTATTCTTTATCCCGGAAAACTAAATAGGTCCCGTGGGAAATTATCTATCGATACATACAATAATAACAAAAGAGTACTTTTTTCTATATATTAGCTACACATAACAAACATTATAATCATAGTAGCAGAATGTCAATAGATGGCACTGCAGGGATAATAAAACGCGCTTAAGTTGTATTAAAACATTTTGACTTTAAACATACTTTTGAGTGGATTTCTTTTATGTATTTTTCAGCATACGCTACTTTAAACTCTGGAACTATGGTACGTAGCGATGTGTTTCATAGACGAACAGAGAGGTATTTTTTTACAGATTCCAATCGTGTAAAAATATAAAAACACATAAATCGAGTTTAACATCTTTTAACAGGAGGCACAGATATGGGAATTCTTCTGACGGCGACTATTTGCGTGTGGCAGTTGCTCTCCGCCTGCAATATCAATATCTGTGAACCTTATCAATGTATTTGCGGGTCCTCGGTGGAGGCAATTGGCCATGACTCACAGAGTTGCAGTCGTGTTTGTGAAGATTACCACGTCACCAATTCCTTAATGACCTCACTCGGAGGGCACTGGTCTCGGCCAGATGGAATATTCCATCCAAAGAAAAAGATCAAAATGCAGCCGCCGGCCGGGCTTTAGTCGATCTGATGGCAAAAGGCCAGGGGTTTAAACAGGTGCTATGGCAGAGAGGAACGTGTCTGCTTTGGGAAGCCACTTTTTCTGCCTCACTCCTCACCCGTACGGTACTGCTGCTCAATTTGCGGTGAGAAAGAAGCATAATAAGTAGGTTCTCGGTCTTGGAGGCAAGTTACTGCTTTGTGCCGCTGGTCTGTGAGACAACCGGCTGCTGAACCCTCAGAGGCCTTTGCCTTCACAAAGAAGATTGGCCTTCTCCTTCGAGAGAGATGTGACGTAAGGTCCTACCTGCTGCTAAGGTTGTCTATTGCCATCCAGTGCGGCAACGAGAAGTGCGTCTTGGGCTCCTTTGAAGCTGATACGACTCGAGGATTTGACCCATATAAATATTGTTAGGAAATTTTATTACTAGATTGATACCTATAATGATTTGAATTAGTTTTTTGATAATATCTCATCATATCAGTTTATATACGTCCCCACCAAGGGGCTCGACCTGCCCTGAGTTAGGGCGATCTGGCCTTAGACGATCACGCGGGCCCATTGCGGGTTGATTGACTTCACACATAAGCTTCGAATTTCTTCGCAGGCGTGTGCAGGTTTCCTCACGATGTTTTTCTCACCGTAAGAGCGTCGGATAAACGTACGTACTACGTACCAGTATGAAATCGATATTCGTATAGATATTGGTAAGTGGCAGGATTCGAACCACGGCCTTCCGGACAGGAGGTAGTGGCCCTAACCGTTTTGCCACCGACGCTCTATATTTTATTTAAGATTTAGAAATCCTTACTTTATATTATAAATGTGAAAATGTGTTTGTTTGTTACCTATTCACACTTCAACACCTCTACCAATCTTGATGAAATTTGGTATGCAGGTACCCTGTATCACTGGGAATGAAATAGTCAACCTTTTATCTGTGGAAATTATCATAGTCCGATGCAGTTCCTGAGGAAACTAAAACAATACTCTTTGTTCGTTTTATTTAAAACCGTAACGAAAAAATGGATTGGTGTGATTTTTAGCACAGAGATGAGGTGGAAAATGATATAATTTACTAATAAGTATATCCTGACATAGCTCCCGAGGGATCTGGGGACAGCAGTTTTCTACGCTCGCGCACGTCAGTGGCGTCGCAACGGAGCAACGGATTAAAGCGATTTTTTGTATAGAATTTGTTGAGGGGGTGGGAAGTGACAAAGACTGCTAATCCGAATAGCCCGATACAGTTCCTGAGGTACCTGGTGAAAACTCATGTCCACGCTTGCGAGCTGATTGCGGCTCGCGCACCACTTACCCTCAAAAAGAGTCATAAAAGCTATGTCCACGTGGGCGAAGCCGCGGGCAAAAGCTAGTTACCAATAAATGAGTTATGAGTTATGGAAACTCGAGCCTCCTGGAGAGTCTTAAGATAAATAATTCTAGACGGCTTACCACAAAATGAACAGTAATAGCGTGGCTAACATTTCTCATGTTGAGGTAGAGAGGCACGAAAGTCCTGGAAGTCAGATCAGGCTTCAAAGTGCCAAGAGTTGCGTGGATGGAGCCCTTCCGGTGGACAGGTAGGAAAAGAGGCGTAGTTGCAACGGTCGTATCGTTTTTCAGCATTGCCTGGAAGCATTAGAATGTTACTCGCACATCACGCTGTTAGAAATAAAGTTAATTATTTTCTAATTTATCATAACGTATACAAAGGCTAATTAGTTTTATTTACAAGTTACTTAACTTTTTATTAAAAATTTAACAAAAACAGGACTGAATAAAAACATAACCCCTCTTATTGGAAAGGCGAGCAAACAATACGTCGCACTATAAAATCCATAAAGCTGTTTAGAAGATATTGTGGAATAAAGAAACATACATGCATACATTAGACCTGAAGACAATACACTCCTTTTTTGTGGGCAATCGTGTAATAAATAGTGTGTTTAAAACTACCTAACTAATAAATAGTATGTATGAAACTACCCAACTAGCTAACTAATAAATAGTAGGTATAAAACTACCTAACTAATAAATAGTTTGTATTAAACTACCTAACTAATAAATAGTATGTATAAAACTACCCAACTAGCTAACTAATAAATAGTATGTATAAAACTACCCAACTAGCTAACTAATAAATAGTAGGTATAAAACTACCTGACTAATAAATAGTAAGTATAAAACTACCTAACTAATAAATAGTATGTATAAAACTACCTAACTAATAAATAGTATGTATAAAACTACCTAACTATTAAATAGTAAGTATAAAACTACCTAACTAATAAATAGTATGTATAAAACTACCTAACTATTAAATAGTAAGTATAAAACTACCTAACTAATAAATAGTGGGTATAAAACTACCTAACTACCTAGTCAGAAAGCCCTCTCCGCAGTGCCTCCTGCCCAAACGTGCGCAAGTTGCTTGCTGCGTTGGGCCAAAAGGTAGTCCCACGTAGAGTCCAGGCCTTTTTCCCTTATGCGACGTCTTTCTTTCTTATCGTGTGGCACAATTGACAGTGCTATTTAAGGGATAGTCGGCGGTTGCCTGGTGTTGCACTTAGCATCACCCCCGGTCACGTGTAGGGCATTTAGACTTACACCTACGAGGGACGTGTGCAACGCCACCTTCATACACATCTGGAATCAGATCGGTAAGTATTTATACGTAAGTTTTTTGAAACTCATTGGTACATTGGCCGTCCGGATTTGAACCCGAGACCTCTGGTTAGGAGGGCCGAGTCGTAGAGCCTCCGACGCTTCGACGTCCTAAATCGTGTAAAAAACTTGGACTCAGAGCACCACGCCCCGCTGTCACGAGACCAATTGGAACAAATACATACTTGGACACCCGACAGGCTCATTTTCTGAGATTAAGGGTGACTGCTGTCTTGGACGCCGAACCGTGCGTCCGCTGTGTGCTCGAGAGGCATGTACTCATGTAAGTGACATTCCAATCATCATATCAGCTCATATACGTCCCCACCGAGAGGCTCGAGCCTACCCTGAATTAAGGCGATCGGGCCTTAGTCGACATTGCGAAGTGACCAGTGCGAATTGGTCGACTTCACACACAACCTTCGAGTTTCTTCGCAGGTGTGTGCAGGTTTACTCACGATGTTTTTACTTCACCGTTAAAGCAATCGGTGAGTATACTTATAACCGCCTTCGTAGCTCAGAGGCAAAGTTCACTGGCTTTACACAGGAGGTCGCGGGTTCGATTCTCGGCGGGGTCAATTGTAAGACTCGGTTTGGTTGGTGGTAGGGCATTTTCTAAGCCCGCCTGGCTAGCTATCACCATCTTATCTAAGTCTTGCCGCCAAATATCAATGTTGATATTATTGGTGTGTTTCGGCATGAAGATAAGATAGCCAGTTCTCCATTGCATTGGGAAGTCTTGGTAAGCCCGCATGCATCTTCGGCAACATCGTCACTTACCACCAGGTGAGATGTTGTCAAGGGTTTACCAATTGTTAATAAAAAAAAATGCACGTAAGTTTCGAAAAACTCATTAGTAAATTGTTCATCCGGATTTGAACCCGGCACCTCTGGTTAGGAGGACCGAGTCGTTACTGGTTGAGCCACCGACGCTTCAATATAGGCATCAAACATCGTCAAGGGAACAACGTGAGCCCAACTGAGCCCATCCGGTCGTTTCCTGTCAATGCGACACAAACTAGTAGACATTAGTACTAATATATATACTTTGCTAGTAGGCTCCAGGCCAGGACACAGGGTATTCCCGCGGAGACGAATGATGTCATTTATTGCCTGATGCTCTTTAAAAGCCAGTCCGTGATGCCCGTCAGTTTCCACTGCAGATCCACATATGCAGCGGATGGGGTTCGTACACCCGATAGCCCAACCTAAGGGCAACTGCTATCCTAAGGGTGTCGTCAAGGAACATCCCCATGAGGCGAGAGAAGGTCCTGTAACCAGGCACCAGGTTTCGGTCTGGACCAGGGAAGATTCGGGCGCGGTCTGCCCCCACGGCCAGTTCCGTTAAATCTGTGAGGAGCCCCCTACACACGACCTGTCCTCTTTGGTAGTCAAGGGTTTCGGCCCAAGGTAGGTATTCCACGCCTGAAAAGTCTCCGCCATGAATGGATTGCGGTTTACGTCACCGTAAATTTGATCAATACGAGTGAAGAGTTCTGCATTCTGGGCATATCATAATTATAAATAAGTCACACTGTAATATTCACTTATTTTGAATCATCATAATATCAGCCGAAGGACGTCCACTGCTGGACATAGCCCCCCCCCCAGGATTTACACGACGACGGTTCTGCGCTGCCCGCATCCAGCGGCTTCCCGCGACCTTCACCAGGTCATCGGTCCACCAAATAGGAGGCCTGCCTACGCTACATTACATACGCTGCCTACACCTCCCAAGGATTGTCTATTTTGAATAAACATTTTTAAATTTGAAATATGCTGAGCTGCTACTTTGTCAGTGATGGGTACGAAATATGTACTTTAAAAATTATTTGATATTTCACCTGTGGCTTCATTGAGCAAACATTTGTTATATTCTATCTATTTACTAGATCCTCGGACGAAAGTAAACACACACACACACACACACACACACACACACAAAGTAAGACCAAATTTGATTTTATGACCTTACCGAAAATAAGCATTAAAAGGCAGAAAAAGTGACTTAAACATTCATCTACATTAATGACTTAACATTTTTTTTAAAACTAACCTGGAACCTGTAAAAAGCACTGCTACTATAATCAGCACTAATCAAGACTCTTGCAACTCCTGCAGCATCAGTGATGGTGTCATCGCAGACCACATTCTTCAACTTTGATTCTGATGAGATATCTGATGATGTCAATTCTGACATCTGACTTGTTGGTGTCCGACAAACTTGAATGCGCTGATTTGCTGCTGGTTTCTCATCCCAACGAGTTGCTTTTATCTGGAAGAGGACGATTAGAATGATGATGATGATGATCTAACCGACCGATTTCGGTCATGGCGACCACTTCGACTCCTAGTCGGTTTGCCGCGCGTGCGCTCGAAGATGGTTTATGTAGCCAATCTTCGCAGCGAAACTCTTCGCGCACTGAGGGCATTTAAGTATGCCACCCTCTTAATTGTATGAAATTGTCGATTAGAATAATTCTACTGCGCTTAAGATTTTTTTCCGCTCATAGGCAGTTTACCAGATTCTGAATCAACCAGGTTCTCTACTTACTAGGCAATAGTTCAATGAGAAACAGAATGAAAAATGTAACAAAACTATGTTGTCCAATATCATTACAATAAACGAAAATTTTCAATATTTATACTTAGAAAAAGCGTCGGTGGCTCAACCGGTAGCGACCCCGTAACCAGAGATGCCGGGTTCAAATCCGGACGGCCAATGTACAAATGAGTTTTTCGAAACTTACGTAAGTACATATAATCACCGATTGCTTTAACGGTGAAGGAAAACATCGTGAGGAAACCTGCACACAATTGCGAAGAAACTCGAAGATTGTGTATGAAGTCGACCAACCCGCACTGGGCCCACGTGGTCGACTAAAGCCCGATCGCCCTAATTCAGGGTAGGCTCGAGCACCTCGGTGGGGACGTATGTGAGCTGATAATAGTACAATAAAGAGTATTTATCTTTTTATTATTATTATTTATTTATTTGTTAAACGAAAAAAATGAGTACATAGATAACCATTAGCCCCACAAAACTAAAAGATCAGTTTGTGGGATCTTATCTTAACTTTTAACACAATTATTTACAGGATTAAATAAGTTTAGTGCTAAAAGTTACAACTCTCTATTTTTTAGTTTAGTTTTTTACACGTATATGTACACATTTATAGACATGACTGTATGTAGCTAAAAATACAAATTTCAGACATAGATATATGTTTTCTGAATTTATTTGCAAAGTTTCGAAAACGAAAATACGTTTGTATGGAAGACCTGGAAGTCCTGGAGACCCTGAAACAGTTGACGTACCCAATAATACAATTTACGTACCTTCAGCTTATAAGGAAGGCCAGGTGATATGATAGAACGATGTTTAGTCTCGAATTCCAATGCCACAGTTTTATCGACAACTTGTGACACTACTGTTGTGTTTTGCCACATTCTCGTTCCTTCTTCCTGAAAATAAAGCAAGTATAACTAAACAGACGTAATGACACTGTGGCGTAATGGCTAGGGTCGCTACCAGCTGTCCGGGAGGTCGTGGTTCGAATCCTGCTACGTACCAATGTGATTTCGAATTTCGATTTAATATGTACATTTATCCGACGCTCTTACGGTGAAGGAAAACATCGTGAGGAAACCTGCACACGCCTGCGGAGAAACTCGAAGGTTGTGTCTCAAGTCGACCAACCCGCACTGCGCCCGCGTGGCCGACTATGGCCTGATCGCCCTAATTTAGGGTAGGCTCAAGCCCCTCGGTGGGGACGTATACTAGCTGCTAGCTGATACGATTATAAAAAAACCGGCCAAGTGCGAGCCGGACTCGCGCAGGGTAGGGTTCCGTAGTCTTTTCGAAAAATAAATGTGTATTTTTAAAAACAAAATTGTATTTTCAGTTGGTAATAGAATATTATGTATGGAAAATTTATCTATGATCTTTTATAAATCCAACTGTAGGTACACCTTAAGTTGGTCGACTATTACTCCTAAACTAAGAAAGCCGTAGCTCAGAGGCAAAGTTCACTGGCTTTACACAGGAGGTCGCGGGTTCGATTCCCGGCGGGGTCAGTTGTAAGACTCGGTTTGGTTGGTGGTAGGGCATTTTCTAAGCCCGCCTGGCTAGCTACCACCATCTTATCTAAGTCTTGCCGCCAAATATCAATGTTGATACCATTGGTGTGTTCCGGCATGATGATAAGATAGCCAGTTCCCCATTGCGTTGGGGAATCTTGGTAAGCCCGCTTCCATCTTCGGCAACATCGTCACTTACCACCAGGTGACATGTTATCAAGGGTTTACGAATTGTGAATAAAAAAAAAAGCCTATACTTAACCTTGACAGGTTTTCTTTTAAATTGATTATACAGGTCGTTATCTGGCCACGTACCAATGTGTATTTGAATTTAGATTTCATATGTACGTTTATCCGTTTATCTTACGGTGAAGGAAAACATCGTGAGAAAACCTGCTCACGCCTGCGAAGTAACTCTAAATTTGTGTGTGAAGTCGACCTACCCGCACTGGGCCCGCATGGTCGACTAAGGCCCGATCGCCTTAATTCAGGGTAGGCTCAAGCCCCATCGGTGGGGACGTATATGAGCTGTTAAGATGAAACAGACGGATCTTTAGTAACATTGTAAAGAATTACGGCTGTCAAAAATTCCCTTTCGGAACCATCGGTCTACTTTCCCGGTCGGTCTACTTGCTTTTCCTCATTCGTCTACTTCCGGATTGGTCCATTTTCCCGATCTGTCTACTTGTAAAAACTGTCTAATTTCCTGATCTGTCTACTTGCTTCTCCTCATCCATCTACTTTTGGGCTAGACGACACCACACCACGCTACACTTCATTACACTACTTTTCAGTTTTGGCAAATTCTAAACCTTTAAGTTGAGAGGCAGACTCCTTAACAACCAAGCCAGTGAGCACGGTTGCTTCAAACTACAGTGATAATTATATTACCTGAAAAGAGAAGTCAGCGACCACAACATCAGGCGGATTGGCTCCATCCAGACCTATTCTCCTGGTTGCTGCTGCATGCCTGTGACAGGCTTTTGGTGCTCGTAGTCTCACAGCTGTCCTGATGCCGTGGGAACCATCACTGATGGTACCAGCTCCACGAATGCGGATGACCAGCATGCCTTCCACTGCTTCTGTCCAGGGGTACCTAAAAGGAATTGTGAATATTAATGGATCTGGATTCTAGAAATTTGATTCAGGAAAGTTGCATAGTAGGTAACATAGTAATATGTAACAGGCCAATCTTTGAGACATGGATTTCCGATAGTGTAATGCGGCTACCGTCTCAAGGCGCGCGCTACAATAACTTGTCATCTTATCTGTGGCCCCTGCCGTGCACTCACCGCTTTTTACCCTCTGTGTGAGTGCACACCTATATATATATATTAGTACTAACATACAGTATGGATACTCCCTGCCGCTCTCTAGATTGCGACCTCACCCCCTCGTCACCCAGATTGATACAGAAAGGTTGTCGAACGTATAGGATTTCGCCGCCATTTTGTTTGTTCCGTCATCCCTTTTTTGAAATGTCATTTCTGGCCCGATGTATGAAATGTCCAGGGTGTGCCGATAGTGTAAATAGGTTACCGTCTTACCACTAAAACCCCGAACGTCCCATAACGGCCACTTAAGCGGTTATATATAACAAAGACCACTCAAGTCCCGGACGGCCGATATAGGCTGGTAGAACGTACGCCACTTTAAGCTCTTTCTTTTAATAAATACGGTACACAATTCTGTTTTTGTTTTCGATTCGTGAAGTAGTCCGACTTTTAATTAACATAATAATTTTTATCTATGGCTGCATAGATTTTTATCGAAAATTCAGACATTCTGCTCACCATAGATTATTTACGCGCGACTTGGGCGCAACCGTGCTTGGGATTTGAGGGATATTATTGTTAGTTATAGTTATACTCGTAGTATACAATTGTTTTAGATTCTTATTGATTGTTACTTGTTTACTTAATGATCGTTATTCCGTAAAATATCCTTAAAATATCGATGACCTTTCAAGATTTAAGATGTTTATTCAAAATATGTGCAAATTACACTTTTTCCTGTGGTCATAAAATAGAAATTACATAATGTCATGTGTAAAAAATCAAGAAATAAACAATCATTAGTTATTGACGTCAAAATCCAATCCTTGATATAAAAAAAAATTAAATCATTAGAACATGAAAACAATATGACACGAGAAGTTAAACATTAAAATCATTGAATTCATTATTGCCTTTGTAAAAAGCAGGCCAGTTGACACGGACAGCATCCGGTCACGAGTATAACCATATTAGAGGGAAAGGAACAACCCGTGTTTGTATGGTTCTCCTACAAGTGATAAATGATTAGAGCTATTGAATTCAAATGTATGTTCAATTAGCACGAATAATACAAGTATATAAAATATGGTCATGCAATATGAATTCATCGAAATTATTAATATTTTTTTAATTCCTCCCTTTTTAATCCCTGTAATCTGTATCATGACATTATGTAATAGACAATTAAGTATTTTTTTTGTTTTGTTGACTATTTAAAAGTGTGTGTAAGCACCTATTTAAAATAAATTATTTTGATTTGATTTGATTTGATTTGATTTAATTTTTGTAAAAAAAGATAGTGAAAAAATTTGTCAAGAAAGTATAGTGCTGGCTGCCTTACAATTATTTTTTTTATTTACAATTGTGATATTATCAATCCCTACTTAATATTAGGTCGGGGAAAAAGTTTATTCGTATTTTGTATGCGAATTCAAACAGGGCGACCACAGCGAGCTGCATCTTGAACGTTCACATTTCCATACTGGAAATACAGTTGCCCAGATCCCTTTATCACCTAGATAAGAGCTGATGATTCACAAACGGCTGAACAGATCTTCATCAATTACATACACACAGACATTGGCGTCAAACTAATTATACCACTCTTTATGCGTCGGGGGTTCAAAACACCACATAGGCTATAGACGTTACAGTCGCCTAGTCTAGCTAGGAGGATACTGAATTTTCTGCCTCAGTGGATTTTTACCTTCTGCCAAAGTATTTATATCAGTACTAATAATATACAGTATGGACTGCCGTTCTCTAGATTGCGACCTCACTCCCTCGTCATCCATATTGATACAGCTTGGTTACAGTTTGTTTCTCGAACGTATGGGGATTTCGCCGTCATTTTGTTTGCTCCGTCATTTGTTTTTAGAAATGTCATTTTACGACCATTTGTATGCAGTGTCCGGGGTATGCTTCTGCAGGAAGTAAAGTTTACAAGTAAGTACCTGACACAGACGGTCCACACAAGTCTTTCGCTGGACCGTAGGACTTTTGGTGAGTGACGGACGCTCAGCTGGAAGGGCGGGAGTTCATAGTTGCCCACCCAGAATGCTGATGATCCCTGAAATATACATCTGAGAACTTAATATTCCTCTTTTGTGCAATGATGAATGGGATGTAAAAAAAGTTTGAAAATGATTTTTAACCGAATTCAAAAAAAAAATGTATGTTCACCGATTTTTCCGTCAATTGTGGACCGATTTTCAAAATTCTTTTTTTATTCGAAAGAGTATACTCCCGAGGAGGTCCCATTGTCACTAAGTCAGGATCTGATAATGGGATCCCAGGGAAATCGAGATCAATCCTCAAATTACTCATTACAGTATAGAGAGTTCTGTTTACGCGCCTTAAACAAAATTAGTAACACTGTAGCTCACCAGTGCTGTGAGTGCACTTGTTATGGTAAACGTTTAATATGTGCAAAGTCTACAAATGTGATGAGACACATACCTGGGATCCATCAGCCAGCCTGGCGTGAACTGTCCACTTGCCACTCGGCGCCAGCTCATCCAGGTCGTGCTGAACCTGCGCTATGCCCAGCCGACTTCGCGCTCGCAACCACTGCGCCGCACGCACGCCCTCGCACAGAACGCATGGTCCTTCCAGCCAGATCTCGTCTATCTGCAACACCATTTTATTGTGTTTTTTATTTACAATTGGTAGGCCCCAAGGAAAACATAGGACTTTCATACAAATTCCAACCCACTTAGGGGTGGAGTTTCGTATAATCCGTTCTTATCGGATGTTCGCTGGGTGCGAAGTATTAGGTGGGGGTAATATAATCGATCGCAGCGCTCATAGTGGCCAAAAGTAAAAATAATGTTGGCGCTGTCATCTGTCATATCTCATAGTAATCTGTTTAGACTTGGTTACCTAATTTTAATAAAAACCCGGTTCATAAAATAACACTCATTTCGATCTGAAAACGATATTTAATTTATCACTAGCGATACAGGTACAATTAAATATGTTTATTATTATTGAATGAAACCATTAAAGTAGCTTTATCTTCTTGTTTTACAGTAAAACTACAACTAAAAATGAAGTAAACAAACCCTGATATATTCAAAATAAAACACACTTTTTGAATAAATTTTACATACCTCATTTGATTTGAATGACCAAAACTAGTTTTACAACCCTTTCTCCACCCAAATCAAGGTATCACAGTTATTTTGAAAATAAATTAATAGACAATTTTGGATAATTATAATATTTTGTCACAATGTCGTGATTAAATTTCAAAACGTCAGAGCCAACAAAGATGCGGACGCTAGGTGGCGCTAAACTCGTGCACAGAGCCATCTGCCAAATTTCAAGTTTGTAGGTGTTAAATAGTTTCTGAAATTTCGTGATTAATCTGTGAGTGGTGTTTCGCTTTTTTATTCATAATTAGTAAGGCCTTGGCATCATCTCACCTGATGGTAAGTGATGGTAATGCCGAAGATGGGAGCAGGCTTACAAAGATTCCCCAACGCAATGGAGAACTGGTTCTCTTGTCTTCAAGTCGGAACACATCAATGTTGTTAACACTGATGTTTGGCGGCAAAACTTAGATAAGATGGTAGTAGCTAGCCAGGCGGGCTTAGAAAACACCCTACCACCAACCAAACCGAATCTTAGAAGTTGACCACACCGGGAATCGAACCCGCGAACTCCTGGTGTAAAGCGAATAGACTAACCATTACGCCACGGAGGCGGTTAAAAATAGTCAATAAGTTGTTTTTAAAAGCTTTAATTTAACTTGCAATGTATGTATGTTTGTTCGGGTGAAATCTTGAAAGTCAATTTGACCCACTTCCCGGTTTCCGATTGAGCTGAAATTTTGTATGCATATGTATAACGCGTGACAATGCAATATTAGAAGCTTGTACCTAAAAGTTTTAGGTTTTTCGAAAATTATTTTTCAATTAAAATTTGAGTGCGTTTGGCTGCACCTCACCTGATGGTAAGTGCCGATGCAGCCGAGGATGTAACACGCAAGCTCAAATAGCGCCTATTCACTCTCAAAAGTCAATGGTACCGTTAACAACCCACAACTGTTGGGGAACAGGTCGGCACAGCAGCTCACGCGGCAACAACGCGGTGGACGAGTTTGCCAGGACAGGGTCAGAACTTATGGCTGTGGGCTTTCCTTATTGTTGGTTAACATAACATAAAGAGGGGGTGATTTTTTTTCATTGTGGTACCTATAGTGTGGGGTATCGTTGAATAGGTCTATCAGAACTACTTAGGGTTTGCTGAACCTATTTTTCGATTCAGGGACCGGTTTGCGAACTACATGGTGTCTAACACGGCTTAACGACTACCATGTAGTGATAGCAACCGTCACCAATGGCTTGGACGCGGTCAAGAAAAAGTCCACTAACAGTCAAACCCATCCAGGTGTGACCGTCCTTCAGTTCAGTTACGATGGCACTACCAATATGCTCCTACCAATATGGTCCTCATTTATTTATTATCTAGTGACAAATTGAAAGCGGGACTTGACGTGATTTTATGTAACAGTAACTGTCCTGGCGAACTTCGTTCCATCCTACCCTACATACCCTACCCTACACTACACTAACCTACCCTACACTACCCTACCCGACCCTACCCTAACTACACTACACCCACACTACACTACCCTACCCTACCCTAAAGCTAATAATTTTTTGGCTTATAATACTTTTTTTTATTAATGAATATCATATTTTAATATAATTATTATCCTATTCCGGACGAAGACATATGCAAAACACAAAAATCTTAAAAATTGGTCCAGCCGTTCTTGAGTTATAAATGGTGTAACTAACACGACTTTCTGTTATGTATATAGATAGTTATTAACAGGTATTATGAATAATCGTGACAGTTTAAAGTTTTATTTATTAGCTGTCATTCTTCAACTCAGATTCTGCTTAATTTCCCCCAGGAAAGCAACAGAAAATTCGCAAAAAAAATTGGGGGATTTCACTACAAACCCGGCGCACCAGAGACGCGCACCTCTTACGCACAGTTTGAATAGTTTGAAAACCAAACCTGCCTTAAAAGCAGGCTCCTAAAATAAGAGCATTTTTGCTAGAATATTTTGAGTCAGCCGCAAGCTTGCTGAACGTGAAAACTACACATCTCATTCTTTGAACCTTTTTCTTTGGCATGGCTTAAACAAAACACGATTTATTGGTTTTCGCTCGATACTTTTTATTTTGTATAACTATGTTGTTTTGAGAGATTATTAGATTTTTTTCCTACATTACTTTTGTTAGTCGCATGAAATAAATACCGACAGCAAGAGAATAAGTGTATTGAAAAAACGGCTAAGACCAAATTTTCCTTGAATGTTTACTAAGCTCGCAATAAACGAAAATGTGCATTTTTGCCCGAAGTAAAGGACGTAAGTCGCGTTGAGACACTTACGCGAAATTTAAAGCTGATTCTATAAGGTTAAATATCAAGTTGTACGCTAGTGCCGCAATGGGAGCCTGCTCTGGTAGTCGGTAGCACCCGGCACCAACGGCTTGGAAGCGGTCAACAATAAGTCAACCCATCCAGGTGTGACCGTACTTCAGTTCAGTTACGATGGCACTACCAATATGCTCGTATGTACATCATCATCATCATCATATCAGCCGAAAATCGTCCACTGCTGGACAAAGGTCTCCCCCAAGGATTTCCACGACAGCCGGTCCCGCACTGGCCGCATCCATCGGCTTCCCGCGATCTTCACCAGGTCGTCGGTCCACCTCGTGGGAAGCCTGCCTACGCTACGTTTTCCGGTGCGCGGTCGCCACTCGAGAACTTTACTGCCCAATCGGCCATCTGTTCTACGAGCTATGTGCCCTGCCCACTGCCACTTCAGTTTAGCGATTCTGTGAGCTATGTCGGTTACTTTAGTTCTCCTGCGGATCTTCTCGTTTCTGATTCGATCACAGATCAGAAACGATTCGATTCGTATGTATAGTCCTAATTGATTTAATAGCTGTCATTCTTAAATTCAGATTCTGAATATTTTCCTCCAAGAAAGCAATAAATAATACGCAAAACAATTTGGGGATTTAACAACAAACCCGGCGCACCAAACGCAAAACCGTAAGAACGTCGAATAATACGTACATATGAAATCGAAATTCGAAAACATATTGCTACTTGGCAGGATTCGAACCACGACCTCCCGCACAGGAGGTAGCGGCCTTAACCGTTACGCCACCGACTCTATAATTTTTTTTCTACGTTTTTTTATATATATCATGCATGATGTGTCTGGAAATTCCAATTTTTTGTTGCATTAAAAAAAATTAGTAGAATAAGCGTTTGTAGAAGTGGTTGTGGCTCAGTGTGATTTCCGTGTTTGGGTTGATCACGCAGGTTAACTGACCTGAAACACGGTCATTACCTAGATGGGTTTGACTGTTAATGTCATTTTTATCGAGCGTTTCCGTACTTCACAAGGCTCGCTAAGCCGTTGAAGCTGGTTGTTATCACTAGATGGCAGTTTTCATGCCGTATCAGATGGCCTTATAGGCGGTTTGAAAAACTTCTTAAAGTGGGATTTGCCACTAGTCCTACAACCAACCCGGTCTGGGCCCCCGTGTGAGGAGTATATAGACTAACCTACCCTAGCTTGGGAACAGACTCGTGTCCCAGTGGTGGGGACGTTATGGGTTGTGAACGAGAACAAGAAGTTATTACATTTCTTCCGAATTATAACGTGGTTGTGTTATTTTACGCTAATAAAACTCACCTTGTAAAACATTTCTAAATCATTAACCTTCGTAGCCTTCCCGAGCTTGGGAAGAGACCCATGCCCCGCAATGGGGACATTAATGGTTGTTAACGAGAACAAAATGTTATTACATTTCTTCCGAATTATAACGTGGTTGTGTTATTTTACGCCAATAAAACTCACCTTGTAAAACATTTCTAAATCATTAACCTTCGTGGCCTCCCCGAGCTTGGGAAGAGACCCGTGCCCCGCAATGGGGACATTAATGGTTGTTAACGAGAAAAAGAAGTTATTACATTTCTTCCGAATTATAACGTGGTTGTGTTACTTTACGTCAATAAAACTCACCTTGTAAAAAATTTCTAAATCATTAACCTTCGTGGCCTCCCCGAGCCTGGGAAGAGACCCGTGCCTCGCAATGGGGACATTAATGGTTGTTAACGAGAATAAGAAGTTATTACATTTCTTCCGAATTATAACGTGGTTGTGTTATTTTCCGCCAATAAAACTCACCTTGTAAAACATTTCTAAATCATTAACCTTCGTGGCCTCCCCGAGCTTGGGAAGAGACCCATGCCCCGCAATGGGGACATTAATGGTTGTTAACGAGAACAAGAAGTTATTACATTTCTTCCGATTTATAACGTGGTTGTGTTATTTTACGCCAATAAAACTCACCTTGTAAAACATGTCGAAATCTTCGGAATAGGAATAAACTTCAAGTAACTTATACCAGACTTAGCAAAATCAATAAACCCTTTGTGAGACAATGCTCACTCATGTATAACAAATTCCCCGATGATGTGTTAAATTTGTCAAAAAAACTGTTTAAAAATTGTATCAAAAGAACTATTTGTAAAAAAGGTTATTATAAGGCATCCGATTATTTAAATGACAAAAATGTATGGGTAGACAGTGTTTCTTCTATCAACACTACTAATCATGTTTAATAGTAATAAAATGATGACCAACCTTAGAATTGACGTGGAAGCGATGAGACATGACAAGTCTAGTACTTCTTTTAATATTTTTTTTATCTTAGCATTGACATGAGTGGTGCATGCTCGCTTAAATGTTCGTGCGGATGGTGGCGCATCGGGAGCCGGGTCGTTCCTTTCCCTCTAATATGGTTGATGGGAGCGATGGCTGACTCTCGCGTTATACTCGTGATCGGGTGCTGTCCGTGGGAACTGGCCTACTCTTGTTAAATGCATTCAATGATTTTTATGTATAACTTTTCGTGTCATATTGTTTTCATGTTCTAATGACATAATCTGGTCTATATCAAGGATTTTATTTTGTCGTTATTAACTAATTATTGTTTATTTCTTGATTCTTCACAAATGATATTGTTATTATTATTTTGTGACTGTCAGAAAGAGTGTAATTTGCACCTATTTTGAATAAATATATTGAACTAGCTGTTTCTCGCGGCTTCACCCGCGTGGACGACGTTTCTATGACTTTTCGAGGGTGCGCAGTGCAGAGCGTGGTAAAAAGTAGCCTATGTCTTAATCCAGGTCCTAATCTGTCTACCTACCAAATTTCAGCCAAATCCGTTCAGTAGTTTTTGCGGGAAAGCGTAACAGACAGACAGAGTTACTTTCGCATTTATAATATTAATATATATATTAGTAGGGATAGTAGGGATTGAATTGAATTGAACTATCGTAGTCTCCCCGAGCTTGGGAAGAGTCCCGTACCGTAGTGGTGGGAACGTTATAGGTTGTTTACGATAACAAGGAGTTGTTACATTCGTTCCCAATTATAACGTGGTTGTGTTATTTTCCGCCAATAAAACTCACCTTGTATAATATTTCTAAATCATAAACCTTCCGAAGTATGTAGGTATTAAAATGTTATTGTGATTAAAATTGACGCTAATGCTACAATGCAAGCAGATGTGGTGAATAATTTACCGGTTCGCAGGTTCAACGGTACCGGTAAGTGTGTCACGACGAACCTTAATTGCGGATTCACAATACTGATAGCATTGACAGTATTTCAATGTTGTTGGTTTAACACAATCCGTGTCCCAGTTTGGAAGAAATAATAATTGTAGATGCCTACTTTTTATACACAATCGGTAAGCTCTTGACATCATCTCACCTGATGCAAAGTATATATATATATTAGTACTAACATACAGTATGGAAACTCCCTGCCGCTCTCTAGATTGCGACCTCATCCCTTCGTCACTCATATTGATACAGATTGGTTACAGTTTGGTTGTCGAACGTGTGGGATTTCGCTGTGATCCGTCATTTGTTTTTAGAAATGTCATTTCACGACCTTTGTATGCAGTGTCCGGGGTGTGCCTGATGGTAAGTGACGATGATACCGACGATGGCATCGGGCTTACCCAGATTCCCCAACGAACTCTTATATTCAAGTCGGAACACAGTAATGCTGTTAACATTGATGTTTGGCGGCAAGACAATAAGATGGTGGTAGCTAGCCAGGCTTAGAAAATGCCCTACCAACCAAGTCTTAAAAGTTGAACCCACCGGGAATCGAACCCGCAACCTCCTGATGTGAAGCTAATGGACTGAAACACGTGTACCTACCTACACTACAAATAGAGTAAATAAGATGATTTGTTTTAAAAGGCATCATCATCAGCCGTGTTAGTCCACTGCTGGACATACCTAGGCTTCCTTCAAGACTCGTCAGTCGTACCAATCTTCAGCCTAGCGCTCACAGTTGTCGCCAGTAGTACCTAACCTTGCGCAAATCTTAGGGAGCACGATACGCGAGCTGCTCATGGAATTACGTTGTGTGTGTATATTATACGGCCTACTACACATAATTTGCATTATTGCAGCAGAAATCAAAATAAGTTTTTCCAATACAGATTCTGGTTCTTTGTAACCTTTCTCATAAATGGACCTAACGATTTTAATAAACTTTGTCATCCACTCGAACTCAATAAAGGCCTAACACTGAGAACTTCATTATTAAAGACAAATTAGGAAAAGAGTACTCACATACAAACCCACGATTGTAAAATGTCAACTGGCTTAATAGCGTATTCAAAAAAACGTTTCCTATACAAACTAAAAATTACTACTTTTAAAAAATGGACGGGCCGATTCTGATGTAACTTTATACACAAACAAGTCACGAAATCTTGGTTTGTGGATAGATTACATTTTCGAAATACTTTATTTTATTAACCGCCTCCGTAGCTCAGAGGCAAAGTTCACTGGCTTTACACAGGAGGTCGCGGGTTCGATTCCCAGCGGGGTCAATTGTAAGACTCGGTTTGGTTGG
This sequence comes from Coleophora flavipennella, assembly GCA_947284805.1. Taxonomy (NCBI): domain Eukaryota; kingdom Metazoa; phylum Arthropoda; class Insecta; order Lepidoptera; family Coleophoridae; genus Coleophora; species Coleophora flavipennella. Next base: position 16,688,346 of record OX369265.1, on the reverse strand, counting down.
TGGTAGGGCATTTTATAAGCCCGCCTGGCTAGCTACCACCATCTTATCTAAGTCTTGCCGCCAAATATCAATGTTGATATCATTGGTGTGTTCCGGCATGAAGATAAGACAGTCAGTTCCCCATTGCGTTGGGGAATCTTGGTAAGCCCGCTTCCATCTTCGGCAACATCGTCACTTACCACCAGGTGAGATGTTGACAAGGGTTTACCAATTGTGAATAAAAAAAAATTGAAAAAGAAACTAATTTTAAAATTATTGTAAAAACCTTGAAAAATGAAAAATTATCAAGAAGTATTTATTTTAAATATGCAAAGGAAAACTTTTTTGTGAATATGCTCATGGGTCAAATGACAATATTCAATTCAAATTATTGAAAGACTGTGTAAAGCTATCAATATTGAAAAAATATATAATATATTTAAAGTAATAAAAAATCGATTTAATTGAATACAATTTTATAAATATTATCACTTTTGATGTAAAAAAATATACTGTAAACAAATAGTTCATGTTGAATGAAACCAACATACAAAAATCGGTGACTTTAATACCTTTCATTTTAATTGAACACATTTTTTAAAAAATATTTATAAGTATAGAAAAGTAATAAAAACATTTAAAAATCGAGAATTGGGCGTATGGTTTCAACGTAACAGCCGCGTTGAAGCCCGCATTGTTTTGAACTTAAAATGAATAGACTTACATTCAATATCTTTTTAACACGTATCAACCTGCTCGGATTGAGGCATCTTAAAGCCTTAACGTGCCTTAGCATAAAGCATGAAAATAGTCGAGACAAATAACACTAACAGTCAAACTCATCCAGGTGACGACCTTGCTTCAGGTCAGTTTACCTGCGTGATCGACGCAACCCCGTAATACACTGACCTACGACCGCTACACCTTGTATATGAACTAGTTATATCAAGTACACGTTCGAGTAAATTACATATTCTCCAAACTATGTGTTTTTTAATCACAATTTGTAAGCCCTTGGCATCATCTCAATTAATGGTAAGTGACGATGATTCTGAAGATGGAAGTGGGCTTACCAAGATTCCCCTACGAAATGGGGATCTGGCTGTATTATCTTCAAGCCGGAACACATGAATGTTGTTAACACTGATGTTTGGGGGCAAGACTTAGATAAGATGGTGGTAGCTAGTCAGGCGGGCTTAGAAAATGCCCTACCACCAACCAAACCGAGTATTACAAGTTTGAACCCGCGACCTCCTGGTGTGAAGCCAATGGACTAACCATTACGCCACGAAGGCGGTTAAAACTAAGCTGTTACATCGTGGTTGCATCTAAGCCGACTTGTTTCTTGCAAGAATGCGCTCAGTCCGGTTGTGAATAGTCCGAGGCTACCAGGCCGTTGCGCTGACAAATAATAGGGTTGTAGCAAAGTATATACGAATATACATATAGTACTAACATACAGTATGGACAATACCAGCCGCTTTCTAGATTGCGACCTCACCCCCTCGTCACCCAGATTGGTTACAGTTTGGTTGTCGAACGTATAGGATTTCGCCACCATTTTGTTTGTTCCGTCATTCCTTTTTTGAAATGTCATATCTGGCCCGTTGTACGAAGTGTCCAGGGTGTGGTTGTAGATAACAGAGTTAGCTAGGAAACTTGTTGAGGAAACTAGTTTTAATCGACTCTCATTCTAGTAACTAGAATAACTGTATAACTGTTATAGGCATAGAGATCGCAAGTTCGATTACCGGCAGGGTTCATCTGTTAGATACATATGCGACTAGACTCGGAATACAGAACAAACCAGAGAACGCGTACAGTGACAATAGTATGACGCGCGCTGAAGCCGAAAACTCTACGCCTAGCCTCCTTCCCTTGGATTCATTTTACCCTAATATAAACATAATACATTTATGGCTCCAAAGCCTTAAGCATCGCCGCAAAGTTGCCTGTCTATCGGTATTCTATCAAATTCATTTCGGAGAGTGCACACAAGAACTTCACGACCTCATTTCCCCTGCTCCATTCCATCGTCAGTCAACGAGACGCAGGTTGTTTGCACCCCTTTGCTGTTGATGTTCCACCTTTTCGCACGAATCGTTACGCTTCTTCATTTTTATGCGTACAGCGCAGGAGTGGAACTCCTTGCCTGCGTCAGTGTTTCCCGATTCCTATAGTTTGGGGATCTTCAAGGCAAGAGTGAAAAGGCGTTATTTGAGTTTGCGTGTACCATCCTCGAATGCAGCATCACTTACCATCAGGTGAGTTGCAGTCAAACGCACTTAAACTTTTAATAAATAAAGGCTTTTATTTTTATCCGACTGGCGACAGAAAGAGGGTTATCTTTTTTGCATTGTATGTATGATGTTTATTTCTTTGGCACGCCCTGCAGCCTAAACGGCTAGATGGATTTTGGGAAGCGATGTATTGTTAGATTCGTTTTAATCCCGTGAGATACATTTTTAACCGAATGGCCAAAAAAATAGAGCTGTTTTGTTTCAGTCGGGTTTTAAATTTTTAATGTTATTTTAAATTGCGTTATCAAAGGTTGAACAGTGCCAATTGTCTCAAAAGGTTCTCAAGTGACGTCACAATACTTACAGTGGTAGCAGCAGGCATCAGCTCAGCCTTCAACACCGCTATGCGTATGCGCACAGTCTCCCCCGCCCTGTAGCGCGCGCGTTCGGTATGCACGACGACCACGCGGGCGCTTGCTATGCGGAGCTGTTGACGGCGCTCCCACGTGCACTGGGCCTCGGGGTACCTGAAAATAACATGTTTTTTTATATTTTTTTATTCACAATTGGTAAGCCCTTGGCATCATCTCACCTGATGGTAAGTGACGATGATGCCGAAGATGGAAGCGGGCTTACCAAGATTCCCCAACGCAATGGAGAACTGGCTATCTTATCTTCAAGCCGGAACACATCGATGTTGTAAACACTGATGTTTGGCGGCAAGACTTAGATAAGACGGTGGTAGCTAGCCAGGCGGGCTTAGAAAATGCCCTACCACCAACCAAACCGAGCCTTACAAGTTGACCCCACAGGGAATAAACCCGCGACCTCCTGGTGTGAAGCGAATGGACTAAACTAACTCCACGGAGGCGGTTTAAACACGGGGGCCAAGTCCGGGTTGGTGAAGGTTGTAGAATTAGTGACGGACACCACTGTCAGAAGCTTTTCAAGCTGCCTATAGGGCATCTGGAATAGCTTAACGTCATATCAGCTCATATACGTCCCCACCGAGGGGCTCGAGCCTACCCTGAATTAGGGCGATCGGGCCTTGGTCGACCACGCGGGCCCGTGCGGGTTGGTCGACTTCACAACACACAACCTGCAAGATTCTCCGCAGGCGTCTGCAGGTATCCTCACGATGTTTTCCTTCACCGTAAGAGCGTCGGATAAACGTACATATGAAATCTAAATCCGAAATCACATTGGTCGAACCCGCGACCTCCTGGTGTAAAGCGAATGGACTATACATTACGCCACGGAAGCGGTTAAAAAAATGTTGTTATAAAAAAACTTTAGGGATTAATTAAAAACCCCTTTTTTTGATCAGAAGGGTAAACATGTATCCCATGTCACTCACGGGATCAACACAAAGCTAACGACACCTCGTACTCGAAAATCCATCAAGCCGTTTAGGCTACAGGGCGTGCCAAAAGAATATACATACATATGTACACACACTCGAAAAAACGAGCGAGACCTACAGTACTCGCATAATATGATGTGTAACATGTAACAAAATACTTCACACTAGGCGGCATGGCTATGACAACCTTAGTTTTCGAGAATTAAAAAACGTTCGCATTTCCTGTTACACATTTCCGTCCCATTTCACGAAATCACTCTCACAAATTGCAGAAAAGCGAGCGGAACCCTTAGTGCGCGAGTCCGACTTGCACTTGGTCGGTTTTTTAATGACGTTTTAACACCCGTCGTAGTAGATTTTTGTTACACATTTCCGTCCCATGTTACACGTTTCCGTCCCATTTCACGAAATCACTCCCACAAATTGCAGGAAAGCGAGAGCAAAGATGTTACACATCAAAAACATAATCCTCCTTCTGGCGCAATCGGGTAAAAACTAGCCATTTAGTAACACTCTCGTCACTGTTGTTGTCGTTCTTCAAACTTAACTTTTAGCTCAATCGGAAACGAGGAAGTGGTTCTAATTTGCTTCCAAGATTTGTCGCAAACTCACAGACAGACTAACTATCTAACACGACAATCCTTACTTATAATATTATAAATGTGACAATGTGTTTGTTTGTTTCTTTATTACCTTTACACGCTTCAACGCCTTGATCAATCTTTATGAAATTTGGCATGCAGGTAGCCTGTGTCACGAGGAAGGACACAGGCTACTATTTATCCCGGGAAAATAGCATAATCTGATGCAGTTCCTGAGGGTACTAAAAAAATAGTCGATTGTTGTGGTTTTTTGCACAGAGATAGTTGAGTAGGTGGGAAACGACATAATTTACTAATCACCTTTAAAGACAGTCATAAAAACGATGTCCACGCGGGCGGAGCCGCAGGAAAAAGCTAGTTTAATATAAAGCTTGTAAAAACGTCATGGAATATCTTGGGTACACAACCACACCCTGGACACTTCATACAACGGGCCAGTAATGACATTTCAAAAAAGGAATGACACAACAAACAAAATGGCGGCGAATTTCTATACGTTCGACAAACAATTTGTAACCAATCTGTATCAATCTGGGTGACGAGGGGGTTGAGTTCGGAATCTAGAGAGCGTCAGGGAGCGTCCATACTATATGTTAGTACTTATATATTCACTTTGACACAACTTAGTTACAACAACTTAGTTAAAACAAGCGTCGGTGGCTCAACCCAGTAAAGACTCGGTCCTCCTAACCAGAGGTGCCGGGTTAAAATCCGGATGGCCAATGTACCAATGAGTTTTTCGAAACTTGCGTACATATACTCACTGATTGCTTTAACGGTGAAGGAAAACATCGTGAGGAAACCTGCACACACCTGCGAAGAAACTCGAAGGTTGTGTGTGAAATCGACCAACCCGCACTGGTCCCGCGTGGTCGACAAAGGCCCGATCGCCCTTATTCAGGGTAGGCTCGTGGGGACGTATACGAGCTGATATGATGAGTTACAACAAAGACGTACTTCTATGACTAACCTGACACTTTCCACTTTACCTACATCAGACATTACGGAGTGACGAAGTCCATATACTCTGCGAAGTCATGAACGAAGACATAACCCAGGATCGAGTTACGCGCGGGCACTCTCGTTACAACTATCACTTTGTCGTAACTTCGGCAGTAGACAATAGAACCGTGTTGAATTCTCACACAGAACTCTTCAGTCGTTGGAAGCCTCTGATGCAGGCAGCGCAGGACCGGTAAATGTGGAAACTATTGAGAAATACTTATGTTCAGCAGTAGACGTCATTTCGACTGATATGATGATGATAAAGACTATTTTTCAGGAGGTCGCGGGTTCGATTCTCGGCGGGGTCAATTGTAAAACTCGGTTTGGTTGGTGGTAGGGCATTTTCTAAGCCCGCCTGGCTAGTTACCACCATCTTATCTAAGTCTTGCCGCCAAATATCAATGTTTATATCATTGGTGTGTTCCGGCAAGAAGATAAGATAGCCAGTTCCCTATTGCGTTGGGGAATCTTGGTAAGCCCGCTTCCATCTTCGACAACATCGTCACTTACCACCAGGTGAGATGTTGTCAAGGGTTTACCAATTGTGAATAAAAAAAAATATCTCCCTAATGCTCCTCAGTGAGGCCCTTCAAGACCATGATGTTGAATTCGCTGGGGACCATACAACACACCAGACCACACACAGACCCAAGAATAGTATTACTATTCAAAGCTACCATCCGCGCTCTCCTCAAGGTTGACATCCAAATTCAGACACTAAGAACTGATTATCAGCCCTGCGCCTTCAACTGTCTCTATGAACTTTACGCTCCATAGCCGGGGGGTAAGAAAATTTCTTCGTCTTTTGATTAACGGTCTATTTGTAATGACTAATAGTTATTTGTAAAGTAAGGCTGCAGTTAAGAGGCTGGAGTTACCTCTATTGAAACCTGAGCAAGGGTCTACCGTAGCGAAGGTTTTAAAGGTATGAGACGTAAAATAACTTTGCTGCCGAGCGAAATACACAATTTTTCACCCCTCTACAGCAAGGAAAATTTTTACTAGCACTGTTTTTAGGGTTCCGTACAACAAAAAAAACCGAACCCTTAAAGGATCACTCGTGCGTCTGTCTGTCTGTCACAGCCAATTTGCTCGAATCTACTGGACCAAATCTGGTAAAGTTTGGTAAGACCTCATTCCCCCAGCTCCATTCCATATTCCGTCAACGAGGGGCAGGGAGAGGTTCCACTCCTTTGTTGTTGATATTCAGCCTATACACACGAAGCGTTATGGTTCCTCATTTATCATGCGGAAATCGATGGAGTGGAATTCCTTGCCTGCGTCTGTGTTTCCCGACTCCTACAATTTGGGGATCTTAAAGGCGAGAGTGGATAAGCATTATTAGAGTTTGCGTGTACCATCCTCGACTACAGCGTCACTTACCATCAGGTGAGATGACTACATTGTAGTCTAATGCTATCAAATTTTTAATAATAATTTTTAAAAAAGTTCCGTACCTGACGCTGACGACCAAGACTGCTTTGGTGTTGGGCATTTGCGGCACCGCGATGTCAATGCAGCCCCCGTCGCCTGCAAACAAAGACTGTTTTGAAGTTGACTAGTTTGCGAGAGTTAAAGGCTATCTTGACGCCCCCAGGGAATAAACCGGTAATATCAAAATCCAAATTTTACAGGAGAAATAAAAAAACATTTTTCATTCATAACTTTTCTCAAAAATATGTTACGGGGGTCATGTAAATATCAAATAATAACAATTTTTTTTACGGTATGATAGGTCTATTATAACTAAACCTATTCGTTTTAATTTCTCCGTAATTGACGCTTCTAAATGTTACTGATTTTATATCATTAATCTCTTATGGTAATAAACGATTACAGTATTATTCGTGTAAATATTTGCAGACACTTTGTACAGTAAGTGTTCATTGCGATATTATTCCATTGATTATTTTTTGTAATGTGTATATGTATTAAGGTGTTACTGTATTATTTGTGTATTTACTTTTGTGTTTTTGTTGCAGTTATATTACATTGTGATATTTTTCTGTAAAAAAATAAAATATATTTTTTCATGTTAATGTAGATTACTGTTTATTTATTGAATAGTATTTCAGTGTTTTATAAAATATTTAATGACGAAATGAGGCCCAATTCACAAACCACTCATTTATTAATTTTGTGTATAACTAATTAGACAAAGTATTGTAAATAAAACTATGGAAATGATAAGTTGACAGATTACTAATTTAAGATCATACCTATTACAAGAACCATGCATAATAAAAATTTTAATAGCAACAAGTTTTTGCCAATGAGATAAAAGATAAAAGAAAAATGTAGCTAATCAATTAACAAGAACTACTCAGAATCTTCGTCAGAACTATTATTATTGCTGCCTTAAGGATTATCGTCATACGTCAAAGAATTTTAAAAGCCGTGGTAATGTCTTGGAATTGCTTCAGAGCTACACAAACTTTGTAAATCATTGTATAACGCCTTGCTAACAGGTAAAGGTTTGCCATATGCTGGCTTTAATTCAATATTATCATCAACCAACATCAACATCAAAAAACAGTCCAGCTGGTCAGGTCCAACTTCAAGAAAGAGATCAATCGACGAATCCAACTCGGCTGGGCTACGTGGGCGTTCGGGAAGCTTCGCAATATCTTCACGTCCCAAATACCGCAGTGTCTCAAGACTAAGATCTTTGACCAGTGTGTGTTGCCAGTGATGACTTACGGAACTGAGACATGGTCGCTTACTATGGGCCTCATAAGAAGGCTCAAGTTCACCCAAAGGGCCATGAAGCGTGCTATGCTCGGAGTCTCTCTGCGTGATCGAATCAGAAACGAGGAGAACCGCAGGAGAACTAAAGGAACCGACACAGCTCACAGAATCGCTAAACTGAAGTGGCAGTGGGCGGGCGGGCACATTTCTCGTAGAACAGATGGCCGATGGGGCAGTAAAGTTCTCGAGTGGCGACCGCGTACCGGAAAACGTAGCGTAGGCAGGCCTCCCATGCGGTGGAGAGATGACCTGGTGAAGATCGCGGGAAGCCGATGGATGCGGGCAGCGCAGGACCGGTCGTCGTGGAAATCCTTGGGGAGGCCTTTGTCCAGCAGTGGACGATTTTTGGCTGATATGATGATCATGAACCTGCAACTTGTACCTGTTGTGGTAATGGCATTCGCCCACGACGTTGTCTGTTTTGGGCTGTTAGTGGATTGTTATCTAGTTCAGAGTATTCCTCATTAAAATCATACTTAAAAAGGAAACTGTTTGGATTTTCATGACAGACACTGACTTCCATCACTTCTGACTAGCGCACCTTTTCTCCATTTTTACTACCATCTTTTGGGTACAACCAGTTTTTTTATATCAAGAAATTCTGACTGGCTTATTTCATCTAGGGTTCATTTCTCCCCAGTAACTTTCGCATTCATTATGATTCCATAAATTTGATCAGGTGTGTAGACAGTATTTTTCATGTTTCTTTCAATACAAGCATGCATTGAGTCGCCTTCGTTTTGGCTATGACCAGTTACAAAAAAAATGGGTTATATTCAGTTGTAGAGTTTTCGCTACATACACGTAAAGTGCAAATATGTATCTATTTTTATTTTGTCTGTAACACCCATCGGAATATAATAAAAGGTTACGTATACCTTTTTCACGTGCCGCTCTCATAAACTTTAGAAAACAACTTCCGATTTCTATACAACCTTTCTTTCTAGTCTGCGCATGCCAGACGTAGCAATATCCACGTTTGTTTGAAGCGTCAAAGACTGTAAAATTGTACACAGGATATTTTTTTTATAGTGAAATACAGGTACATTTAAGACTTTTTCTAAATCGAAAATAGCGACTACAGTGTTTGCTTTGTCTGACTTTTCTTTCTCTTCTTTTTTCATTTCACTTATTCTTTCTTTCATTTCTAAATGGGTTCTGTATTTTTCTTCGATAGAGGATTTTTCATTTGATTCAGCTTGCTTGTATTTAGCACATAAGGTGCACTGATCTTTTTTTGGCTTGAAAAATGAATAGTTGTATTTTGTGTTGAACACCGTTTCGTATTGTCGTTTCGATGTCATTTTTACGTCATCAGTATAATTTCTCTCCTTGAACCAATCTGTGTACATGCGATACATCTTTGAAATGTTCAGTGATTCAGATAAATATTATCGTTTTGATTCTTTTCTTGTGTAGTGTGATTAAACTTTAGGAAACATGTCGATGTGTGTTCTTATGCTCTCTTCTGTAGAAGGCATCATTTTATGTGGCCTGTTTTGGTGTTTTCCTCGATTGTCAGTGAAACTTTTTATGTTTTTCTATAGCCGTGTAAACCATTTCTTCGCATATAGAAAGAGTACATAAAGAGAAAATTTTACATACTTGAATCTCTTCTCCATTTAAAGGAAGATAATATTTGATTGTCTGTGTGCGATTATTTTTCCTCATTACAGTTATTCGCTTAACATCTTGCGTTCTAACATGTTTAACTATGAAAAGCCACTGATGTTCACGATTAGCGAGCTTATAAAAATTGTTGTGTATTGCTTGTCGCTGTTCATTATCAAATTTTAATCCACATTCCTTTAAGCAAACACAGTTAGATAGAACATTTTTTTATATCGCTTTTTACTTCGGGCGCCCTCGTATGCCTCGCCAGAGTTTTTAAGTAATTTGTTTTTAGTATCCCTCCATTCGCTTGAATTTAGTTTGCGTTTCCTTGACAATTTTTTCGAAGTTGATGGATCTTGATTTTCAGAAGATTTGGGTTGATTCATTATTCTCACTATTTATCTCCACAGGTGCTTCTATATGAATAACTCCAGATGGTGTTTTAGGTCTCTCAAGACTGGCGTTTGACTCTTCGTCTTGGCCAGTTTCGGGTTCATAAAAAGTCGATTCATTGCTTAAATCCAAAGGGTCCACATCTTCCAATAGGTTTTTTTCTTTGTTAGTATCATTTAGTTTCTGTGAGAAACTCTTTTTTTTGGTAAAAAACTAGGTAAGTAGATTCACACAAATGCCTTTCAACCAAACCACCTTATCTTATCTTTGTAAGTGAGGGCTGCAGTTGCAGCGACACTTCGACTCAATGTGATCTTTTGTGTCAACCCCTATAACCTTTTCACCCAAACTAGTAACTAATTAGTAATCTGTGCCCAAACCTACTCGAAGATGTGCTGCATCAATGCAGCAATTTCGCTGACTGGAAGGTGCTTGTAGTCCTCCGGTTTTGGGTAGTCATCACCTAGGAGGTACATACGCTTGCTAGCCAGGACATCGCAGTGACACAGTAAGTGTTCCATTGATTCTGTATCTTCACCACAGGCCCTGCAGGTCGGGTCATTCGTCAGGCAGACCAAACCACCTAAGGAGTGATATCCATCCAGCCGATTTCAGCCATGGTGACTGCTGTCTCCTAGCGTCGGTGGCTCAACCGGTAATGACTCGGTCCTCCTAACTAGAGGTGCTAGGTTCAAATCCGGACGGCCAATGTACCAATGAGTTTTTCGAAACTTACGTACATATATTCACCGATTGCTTTAACGGTGAAGGAAAACATCGTGAGGAAACCTGCACACACCTGCGAAGAAAGTCGAAGGTTGTGTATGACGTCGACGAACCCGCACTGGGCCCGCGTGTTCGACTAAGGCCCGATCGCCCTAATTCAGACTGGGCTCGAGCCCCTCGGTGGAGACGTATATGAGCTGATATAATGATGACTGTTTTCTCCTAAGGCGAGTTTGGCGTTGATGACGGATAATACCTATAACCGATCTTAGCGGTGCAGTGCACTCCCGCGCACGGTGAAGGGCAATCAACAAGAGTGCCGCCGTTTTAATACAGTATTTTACTACTAGTCTTTTGAGCAACTTTCAAGTTGATAACTGTCAAGAACGAAAGTTTATTCCGCAAGTTTTTGTGTTATCGACACAGTGACATCATAAGTGCCATAGTCTTTAACGAACTAATTTGCTGTTTTTAATAAATATAAAATTAATGAAATTAATTGTTTCTTATTTCAAATGAACAAGTGTTTTTGCCGTTCTGGAAGAAATGCTATTTATTGAATACACATTATTTTTTTATACATTAAAATAACCTATTGAGGTACCGTTTACACATAAACACATCCCTACGCACACACACACACACACACATACACACACACACACACACACACACACACTAGCCTAGTTTAGTAGCCAGAGTTCTAACAAGTAGATCTAAGATGTACAACTGGAATTAAGACTTTGTTTTCTTACTTATAAACTTTTTGTGAAATAAATTTATTTATTATTAATTGTATGCGTAACAAAAGTTGAACCCCGCCAGGAACCGCATTCATTCATTTATTCCCTGTGTGTAGAGCTAATGCCAAGCAAGTGTGGTGGCTGTGTAAAGTCAGCTTACCCGCAGACAAATCTCTGGTTGCTGTGACAGTCTGCCGATCTTCCGTGGTAAGGGTCACCAGCATCTTCGCTGGTCCATCAGGGTGGAAACGCGAGAGGCAGGCTCTGCTGCTACCTCCAGCTGACAGAACTCCTGGAGCCAAGAATATGTGTTTCGCATCTGTGCAAGGTGAGCTGGAATATGAGAGAAACAGTATATTTAAAACGTTTCTGTAAATAAAAATAAAAGTTAAAAAAACTTAAAACCGACTTCAAAATGAAATTCATTCAAAAGTATGAAATAATATTATTATACTTAGATACACGACATAAACCAACAATAAAGAAATCAAAGGTGGGCACAAATTAAATTAGGGGCCTAAATTTATTTTTGAGGTCGGTACCAGCACACAGCTACTTACGTATCAAATGTTTTAGATTCGATGGCATTACTGACACCGACCTCAAAAAAAAATTCAGGACCCTAATTTAATTTGTACCTACCTTTGATTGCGTTATTGTTGGTTAATGTCGTGTATCTAAGTTTAATAATATTATTACATACTTTTGAGTGAATTTCATTTTGGAGTCGGTTTTTAAGTTTTTTTAACTTTTATTTTATTTATTTTTAGTGATAATGCTATCTATCTAACAACGTTATAACCAATCACGCAGTCGCCAATAGGAACCATCAAATCATAAAACATGTGTTTCATTAACAGATACAGATTCCTGTGGCTTCCATAATCATCTCAACAGCATGAAAGTTAAGGAGTTAAATCTTCCATCATCAGCTCATCTGAATAACCTGAAAGAATACAACTATCGGTCTATACTTAACTATGTATCTACGTAAAATATTTGAAAAATTATCCTTAAACTCCTAACCGTTAAGGAGTTGTACCTTCCTTCATCAGCTCATCAACATGAGATGATGACTAACAGACGCCAAAACTTGAATAGTTTTGGGAAATACATGCAACACGTAATATGTACCTATAAAAATTTAGGGTTTTTCTCGATTTCCCTGGGAGCCCATCATCAGATCCTGACTTGGTGACAATGGTACCCCCTCAGGAGTATACTCTTTCTAACAAAACACAAATATTTGAAAATTGGTTCACAATCGGCGGAGATATCGCGTAACAAACATACAAAAAAAACATACAGTCGAATTGAGAACCTTCTTCTTTTTGAAGTCGGTTGAAAAGTGACGGTTATCTTCTGAGAATCAGAGATGATTAATTTCTTGTACAATGAAAATCTCTGATGAAACCTTAGATCACTTATTAACCCTGCAGTGGTCGCGCCCCCAAAACAAAAGTCACTTGAGTAGTCGCTTGGATTATGTGTGTATGCCAAATTGTTTTCTATTTTTTTTAATAAAATTCATTTATGTCATAATTATTTTATTAAAAAATGGCAAGTTGCTTTATCTGAAATTAAATTTAAGTAGAAACTGAAAATAATAATTTTATTAACGGTTTTGTCAAAATAAACCAAAACACAAACTTAAATTCTTATAAATCGTATTTGAAAATTTACTTTGAATTATATGAGACCTTAATACGCGTTAACGCTTCTTGCGAAAACAAATCGACTATTATTTTGTAAATGGGAACTGCTTTCTATTTGGAATGAACAGAGCGGGGGTGAGGATTATCATACCTAAACTACACGGAGTCCTGTGTAATAATACACTTGAACTGTTTACGAATAATTTCATTTTTAATTTCCATGGATTACATATTATGTAATCCGCGCGACCACTGCAGGGTTAAGAATGAGATTTACGTTCACGCGGTCTAAAGTGACCGAACATAAAGTCACCTTTTTAGGGTTTCGTAGTCAATAAGGGTTCCCCTTATAGTTTCGTCATATCAGTCTGTCTGTCCGCGCGCGGCGTAGCTCGGAGACTATTAGTGCTAGATAGCTGTAATGTGGCATGGGTATATATATTATACTAGCTGTCCCGGCGAACTTCGTACCGCCTTACATTACATTACACTGCCCTGCCCTACCCTACACTACCCTACACTACACTACACTACACTACACTACCCTACCCTACACTACCCTACCCTACCCTACATACACTACACTACACTACCCTACCCTACACTACCCTACCCTACCCTACATACACTACACTACACTACCCTACACTACCCTACCCTACACTACCCTACCCTACCCTATCCTATCTCTCAAGTTGGATCGAACTGCACATGGTGTGCGAATTTTATTATAATCGGTTAAGTGGTTTAGGAGTCCATTGAGGACAAACATTGTGACACGAGATTTATATATATTAAGATTGATAACGCCGACAAGGTGGTACAATAAAATCTTAAAAATATTTTTTTAGGGTATCTCCCCTACATGTAAAGAACGGGTGATTTTTTTTCATTGACGTACCCTATTGTGTGTGGTATGCTTGAACAAGTCTTTCACAAACATTGAGGGTTTTCTAAAACCATTTTTCGATGCACCGTTCCTTTTGAAATATTACGCTTTAAAGTGCTATTTTTTGTTTTTTTTGGGTCAAGTGTTCCCATCCTACCGGCTATATCAGGGCATCTGAAAAAAATGTGTAAAGTAAGATATATAATCAATTTAAAAGGAAAACTATCACGGCTAAGTAGGCTTTGTTAGTTTAGGAGTAATAGTCGACCAACTTGAGATGAGAAGTTGGATTGGTAAAACGCTAAACACGTTAAAAAACCAACTTCCATCGCAACAACTTAGTACATTTTTGCATTATTATTTTTGGTTTTTGTTAATTTTCTACTCAAGTACTACACTGATTTTGATAAAACTTTTATGAAACCACACGGGAGGTACTAGCTTTCAAATATAAAAAGAATCATAAAAATCGGTTCACACAGTCAAAAGTTCTGAGGCAACACACATAAAAAAACATATAGTCGAATTGAGAACCTCCTCCTTTTTAGAAGTCGGTTGAACAAGTTCACAGATTTTCCATATAAAATGTTCTGTTACCATCTAAAAAAAAAGATACATGTATTTCAAAAAATAACTACGGAACTCTACTTTGCCCGACTCGCACTTATCCGGTTTTTGTTCACGGGGCGGTGGTGTACTTGCGCGGTTCTCCCTCTCTTACAAAGCTATTTGAATATTTCTAGCTCTGTCTCCTTTCAAAAAACTGTCCGGAATTTTTTTAAAAGTTTTATCTGAATATAACCGGGAAATAAGTTCTTTTACATGTGATCTGTGATGCATGAGACTGATCATGATATATTCAGTTAACGAGATCAAAATACAAATACAAATAAAGACAAATACAATTTCATCCTTCACCACATAAGTGGTGAAGGATGAAATTGTATTTGTCTCGTTCAGCAAGCGTAGTGATATTAAAAAAAAAGTGGCCATTTAAAATTCATCCCGATTTTTTTAAATACAATTTAAAACTAACTATCGAAAGAAAAATATGTAAATTTCCGAGTAAACTATTTTTACGCGATTTCCCGGGAAGGAAGGTAATGTTTTACGAGTATATGTATGTATGTATGTATGTATTTATGTCTGTTTGGCAAAGCCTGTATGTAGCCTAAATGGCTTCATGGATTTTGAAGCGCGAGCTTTCATCATATTTCGTCCTATTTTCTGGGAGACAAAGTTCATTTTTACAAGCTTTTATATAATTTGCAATGTATGTATGTTTGTTCGGGTGGAATCTTGCAACTCAATTTTAAAGCAGATACCTTCAACCGATTGAGCTGAAATAATTTTAATTATTTCGTATTATTTTCAGCAAACCCTGATGCCCAGCAAAATCTGATGCCCATATTATGGGAGTGCATCAAAAATAACTGGTCCGACTTTTGTGGCAGTCCGCCATATTGGATTAAGAATAACTTCATTTAGCTAACCATGAATTGTGCTCCAAACTTAACGTGTATATGCAAAATTTCCGCTCAATCGGAAACCGGGACGCGATGGTTGTAATATAGTTTCCAAGATTTGAATCTAAACAACCAATACGGCAAGTTAATATGAAGCTTGTAAAAATTAAAACTACATTGAGATCATTTGATATTATTAAATTTTACCTACTATTATTATTTATTATATCAGCTCATATACGTCCCCACCAAAGGGCTCGAGAGCCTACCCTGAATCATTATTATTTTATTGTATACAGCCCACTTAAATGCGGTTTTCGCCTTAATAAAATCGTCATATCAGTGGAAAGACGTCCACTGCTGGACAAACGGCTACCCAAAGGATTTCCACTACGACCGGTCCTGCGCTGCCCGCATCCAGTGGCTTCCCACTATTTTTACCAGGTCGTCGGTCCACCGCGTGGGAGGTCTGCCTACGCAAATTTTTCCGGCGCGCGGTTGCCACTCGAGAACTTTACTGACACAAAGGGCCATCTGTTCTACGAGTTATGTGCCCTGCCCACTGCCACTTCAGGTTAGCGATTCTGTGAGCTACGGTTACTTTGGTTCTCCAGCGGATTTGCTCATTTCTGATCCGATCGCGTAGGGAAATTCCGAGTTCAGCTCACTCCATTGCCCTTTGGGTGACCTTGAGCCTTATGACGCCCAAAGTAAGCGACCATGTCTCAGTTCCGTATGTCATCACTGGCAACACACACTGGTCAAAGACCTTAGTCTTGAAACAATAAAATATAGTGCCACATTACATATTCATGAATCTAGAACCGCTGCATAATATAAACTTTTTATTCTATCAACCAAGCCTCTACTCTATGACCTACACTAATATAATAACAGCCTTGATTCGTGTCCGTCCGTCCATCACTTGTACCTGCACCAGGAAGTTAGGTCGCTTCCACTCACGTGCATCTTTTTGCTCTAAGTATGGCAGACTATATTATAATAATAGGTATAGGCGTAGGACACAGACCGTTTTGTAGTAATCATGAAACAATTCTTATTATTAATATCATAAATTTGAAAATGTGTTTGTCACCTCTTCACGCTTCAACACCTCAAGAAATCGTGATGAAATTTGGCATGCAGGTAGCATGTGTCACGGGAAAACATATAGGCTACTTTGTATCCCGAGCATAATCCGATTCAGTTCCTGATAGAACTGAAAAACCAGCCAAGTAAAAGTCGAACTCGCGCTAAGTAGTCCTTAGTCTTTTCATAAAATAAATTTATATTTTAAACAGAAATCCTTAAATTGCGGTTTAGCTGGTAGGGAGGGGGGAGGGGGGAGGGGGAGGGGGAGGGAGGGGATTTGACTCTTTATTGTTTTATTCAGAATTGGTAAACCCTTGACAACATCTCACCTGGTGGTAAGTGACGATGTTGCCGAAGATGGAAGCGGGCTTACCAAGATTCCCCAACCCAATGGGGAACTGGCTATCTTATCTTCATGCCGGAACACACCAATGATATCAACATTGATATTTGGCGGCAAGACTTAGATAAGATGGTGGTAGCTAGCCAGGCGGGCTTAGAAAATGCCCTTCCACCAACCAAACCGAGTCTTACAATTGACCCCGCCGGGATCGAACCCGCGACCTCCTGTGTAAAGCTAGTGAACTTTGCCGCTGGGCTACGGAGGCGGTTTAAAACTCTAACAAAAGTTAGCACTTTAAAGCTTCTTATTTTGCCAACGGATCCTTGAATCGGGCACCCTTAGTAGTCTTGAAAGACCTATTCAACGATATGCCACACGATAGGGTACGTCAACAATAACACATTCACCGCGTCTTTACTAGGGGAAGTACCGTAAAAAAATTTTTTTTTAGATTTTATTGTACCATTGCATTGTGTCGGCGTGATTGTTATACATATACCCATCCTAAACTACAGCTTTCTAGTACTAATATCAACTAATATATATATATATATATATATATTAGTTGCTATTAGTACTATATATATATATATATTCTTTGCTATATAATAGTATCTGAGCTAAGCCGCTAACATACGGACAGACAGACATGGCGAAGCTATAAGCAAAGTATACATATTAGTACTAACATACAGTATGGACACTCCCTGCCGCTCTCTAGATAGCGATCTCATCCCCTCGTCACCCAGATTGATGCAGATTGGTTACAGTTTGCTTTCGCCGTGATTTTGCTTGCTCCGTCATTTGTTTTTAGAAATGTCATTTCATGACCATTTGTATGCAGTTTCCGGGGTGTGCTATAAATGTGTAAACACACTATGCTTATGACCGAAGCGACCAAAGTTCCGCTGATTTTACCAAGACGTAATTTCGGCAAATGTGTCGCTAGTAATTCAAATAGCATTTTAAATCACGCCGAACTTCGGTCGCGTAATTTCGGCATAGTGGTGTGGTTGCAGCCGTTGACTTCGGAACCCTAAAACACGCCCTAATGCGAGTCTTACTAACACTCCGAGGGTTCCGTACCACCACACCTCTCCACACAACTATGACAATGATACCTGTTCACATTATAAACAAAACACATCAAAGCGAGCAACAAAAATATGTTTTTTGTTATTCAGTTTGGACTCCTTAGCGCGAGTACGACTCACACTTGGCCGACGTTTATTATTTGTGGTGTAACTTTAGTATTATTATGTAATTATACTAAGTTTCACGTTTCACAATTACATTTTTTCAAATTTTTAGTATTTGTTGTTATAGCGGCAATAGAAATACATATTCTGTGAAAATTTCTCTACCTATTAGGTTCATAAAATAGGAAGCCGCTGACAGACAGACATACGGACAGAGAGCGGGTGCTTAGTTTAGTATTTTTTATTATTATTAAAAAGTTGATTGCTTTTGGCTGCAACTCACCTGATGGTAATTGCCGATTCAGCCGAGGATGTAACACGCAAGGTCAAATAGTGCCTATTCACTCTCGTGTTGTAGATTCCTAAATTATACGAATCGGGGAATACAGACGCCGGCAAGGGTAATAGGGTCCCGTTGGTCACCCTTTGGGTGTACGGAATCCAAAAAGTATACCGCCGCCTCCTGTCCGGGAGGTCGTGGTTCGAATCCTGCCACGAACCAATGTGATTTCGAATATAGATTTCATATGTACGTTTATCCGACGCGACGGTCTTACGGTGAAGGAAAACATCGTGAGGAAACCTGCACACGCCTGCGGAGAAACTCGCAGGTTGTGTGTGAAGTCGACTAAGGCCCGATCGCCCTAATTCAGGGTAGGCTCGAGACCCTCGGTGGGGACGTATATGAGCTGATATGATGATGATGATTAGACTTATAGAAGAATGAAGTTGTCCCATTTATTACGGTACATAGTAATCTGATTTTGTATCAAAATTTGAATTGATCGGTTTGCTACACCAACTTCTTACGATAATCGAACAGAACATGTTCAAAATCGACTCAGTACAATTTTGCTTCACTTTGTTGGTTTTCTTTTGTTATCTAAAAAAGTAATGAACTGATTTAGATAAAAATTATATGGGACCAAAGAGGAGACATAACGTATCAATTAAAAAAAGAATTATCAAAATCGGCTTCTAACCCGCAAAGAAATCGCGTAACGTACACACAAAAAATACACTAGAATTGAGAGCCCGCTCCTTCTTATCCAACTGCCAAAACAAGGAGGGTAATGATTTTCGGATTTTTGTACCTATGTATGTATGTATGTATGCCTGTTTCTTTGGCTGAGCCTGTAGCTTAAACGGCTTCATGTATTTTGATGTGCGAGGTGTCTTTAGATTCGTCTTGATACTCAAGTGACATATTATACCTTTATTTAACTCAACTGCCCAAAAAAGATAGGTTAAGTTTTTTAATGCTGTCGGTTTATAAGTTGAATTGTTTAGGTTATTTGAAGTTATAAGAAGCTTCGGTAGCTCAACCGGTAACGACTCGGTCCTCCTAACCAGAGGTGCCGGGTTCAAATCCGGACGGCCAATTGTACCAATGAGTTTTTCGAAACTTAATTTACCAATTGCTTTAACGGTGAAGGAAAACATCGTGAGGAAACCTGCACACACCTGCGATGTAACTCGAAGGTTGTGTGTGAAGTCGACCAACCCGCACTGGGCCCGCGTGGTCGACTAAGGCTAGTTCGCCCTAATTCAGGATAGGCTCGAGCCCCTCGGTGGGGACGTATATGAGCTGATATGATGATGAAGATTTAAATTTGGTTGAAAAACTGGAGTAGAACAGGTACGACACTAACCTACAGTAAGACATGCCTACACAAAAATGTTAATTAATATGGTTTTTATGCCTATAAAATGTCTCTGTGACCAACAATGCATCATTAAGATTACGACAACACAAAAAAATGTGTTTTATTACGGCCAGTTTCCTTATCAGGCATCAGTTGGCCTTATAAATAATCCACTTTTAAGAAACAAGATGTTTGTTTTTCTTTGTTTATGTATTGATAACGAATTAATTTCCATTGTGATACAACATTTAACATACATAGTTTTTCGTAGTTTTCATTGGGCAGGTACTTTGGTACAAGTATCACACTAATAATAATATTATAAAGGCGAAAGAGTGTGGGTATGTATGTTTGTTATTTCTTCACGCAAAAACTACTGAACGGATCTGGCTGAAATAGACAGGTAGTTTAGGTAGACATGTAGACAGATTAGGACCTGGATTAACACATATAGGCCACTTTTTTCACGCTCGCGAGCCGCTTGCGTACTGCGCACCCTCGAAAAGTCATAGAAACGTTGTCCACGCGGGTGAAGGCGCGGGAAACAGCTAGTTGTTTATAAGTTCGACTGTTAATTCGTTAATTTTTGTATCTTTCCGGAGCTACCTAAATGATTAATTAGTTTCAAGAGACTCCAATCTCAGCACCAAAAATGCATTTAATATGGTTTTTGGTCATCAGATAAGTACCTAAGCATAAAACTTAGAAACATCCGATTCACGTATTGGTAGACTTCAATTTCTCTCTTTAGCGTCAAACAATTTATTTATTTATTTTATTTTATTAATTTAGGAAACAAACAGTCTTATATATAGTATTACATATAAATATAAGTTCCACTTAATAAAAATAAAACATGAAATATACGAGCCCTGAGACAATATTAATTTTACAACTATTTACTTAAGGTCATAAGTAACTCTATTTCCTTGACATACAAGTTAAAATCCCAAACCTTGTGATAGTCTCTGGAACTCCATCAGAACTATTAGTTTCAACAAGCATAAACACAAAAAAATAAATCCACTTCATTTCACAAACTTTATAATAATTTTCAAAGTTTCTCACTGCACATTTTTCTTAAAAATAATCAATAAGATCAAATAAAAAATAATCTTTAAAAACACTTTAATCAATCCTATTAATGTTTTATTAATAAAGAAATTACATTCGTAATTCAAAAGTGATGTGGTTCGCGATTTAAATGTCAGATAACGGAACTCAGAGCGGTGCGTCCGGTGCGTGCGCGCATATCATTGTACATATAGGACTGGTCTTGGTCTAATGTGGCCAGGTTCAATTGCACTGAGTAGTTCTCAATTTTAAATATTACCAAGATTCAAGACTTTTCTTTTTGAACCCGGCGAGGATGTGGAGGGGTCATTTTGACCCTGTAATTTTTTTATCCAGTGTAGTTTTTTTTTCCGCGGTCATAGGATGTTGGACGTCTCAGTAGCTGTAGCTAAGAGACCCGCCCACACGTTCAACACCGCTTCTCAGTCGGCCGCCGCCTGCGAACAGAGTCACACATGCGCAAAGTCAAACAGAGTAAATATCACCCTACCAAAGGCAGTACAATCCAGCCTCTAGCAGTTCCTTCATACAGTTCTGTATTTTTTAACCTTTGCTAAAACTAATGTAATAAATTTTTTTTTACTATAACATGGGCCTTTTTTTGGTCAAAATCCATACTTTATTAGCCCACCAATAGAGTCAACTTAAATTCTTTGTTGAAAAATATGAATTTAGCCATTAAAATTGCAATAAAATACAGGGTCAAATATACGCTCCACAACCTGCACTTTCCTTTTTTCACCTCATCCTCGCCGGGTTAAAGAAACCCTTTAGGATCACTTTACTGTCTGTCTTTCTTTCAAAACGACCACTTATCTCAAAAAGGGCTAAAGATATCAAGTTCAAATTGAAACCATTAATTAGCCCAATAATGGTGTCAAAATTTGATTGCTTCAAGAATCAAGATAGGCAGATAAACCGTTTATTCATTGACCAATCACAAAAACAATAGGCAATAGGTTGGTAACAATAAAAAATGAAGGTTACACCACTAAGACTAACTTATAGCTACTTACTAATAAATACAATAAATCTCGTAAGTGCCAGGCCAGTGAAAAGGTCTTGGCTCAGCATATGTTATAAGTGAATACCCATAATGCTGACATGACATAAAAACATTCATAATATGGATACCTGTGAATGTATGTAACTCTCTTCACACGAGTAACACGCATATATGAAATAATTTATTTATTTTGCCCGCGGCTCTGCTAATAGAGTGGATATCGTTTATCGCGATGGTATTTTTCGAAAAACCAAAAAACTTTAAGGTACAAGCTTTTAATATTGCATGGTCACGCAATATACATGCATGCAAAATTTAAGCTCAATCGGAAACCGGGAAGTGGGTCAGATTTAACTTGCAAGATTTCATTAAAGACACCGGGACAGGAGAAACTAAATAGGAGCTTGTAAAAAAGTAGCCTATGTTATTCTCTCCACGCAAAAATTCTCGTCGATCCGTTGCTTCGTTGCTGCGTGGTTCTTATATTTGACAAAAGATGGCGCTTCATTTTAGTTTAAAGACGGATTTTGTATGAGTCAAATAGTATTTATGCAATAAATTGAAAGTAGTAGTACAGATCTTGAATGATTATGCTAATTCATTCACTATTAACTTAATAAGTTACTGCAGAGTAGTATTTTTCTAGCAATAAATATTATAATTAATATTTTAGAATAAATCCGTACGAACTGCCCAACGCTGGCCACACTGATCCACATATAGTTGCTGACCGTGCTCAAAGCAGAGGTCGCGGCACACAAATGTTGACAACATTTTTTTTAAATTAATTTTATTGCTGTCCTTAAAATATTCCACGAAATTATGCAACACATCTATCTACATTTTCACAAAAATTATGGTTTCGTAAAGTGTACCAACGGTGCTGTGTAACTCGTACTAAACTTACCATGTCCGTCTGTCTGTCAGTTCTTGTAATAAATAGGTTGATTTTTTTTCAGAATGCCTGTTACTAGTAGAATAGCCCCTTTTTGTCGTTTAAATAAGTGCGCGGTACGCGAGTTGTTCCATGGTATTATTTATTGCAGTGCCACAAATAATACTGTACAAACATAATAAAATGATTAATAGTAATAAAGTTGTATTTAATTAATTATGACACGCCTTGAGGGTGTCGCGATATATGAAGGCTTATGTGCTACCTAAGTAATTTTAAATAAATTGCATATTCTAAGAAGCAAAATTTGAACAATTGTTATAAAACATTACGTAATTCTGTACTAATTTAATTGCCTACATTTTAAAAGCGTTTATGTAACTTCATTTGTATATGTATTTCCTGGAATTTTGCAATCAATATTTTACCCACTTCCACTGAAGCTATCTGGCTGATATTTAAAACACACATTTTTTTACACGATTGTTAAATAAAAAAGTGTTTTTTATGTAAAAAAAATCATTCAACTTTTCTTGTACGTATGTCCTGGAACTTAGCAATCAATATTTCACTTACTTTCACTGAAGCTATCGGGCTGAAATTGTACACACACGTTTGTTGCTCGTGACTATGCACGATTATTAAATATAAGCTTTTATAAAAAATAAAAAACCCATTCAGACAGGGGTTCTGTCCGTGATTCTAAACAAATTTTCGCAAAGAAACTATAAATGATAAATTCGCAAAAAAAGTTGGACTGTCTGTTAGCTAAGTTGATCGATTATTGCCTTGAGAAGTCGAAAAAAATAGGTGAATGGACCATAGGTTCCTTGGGGAAAGAAGATCGGAATCACGTGTAAAACCCCGCATTAAAAGGATTACAGATAATATAATATATTACTAAGACCTTAACATTTTGATAAAGAAAGTTAATTAAAATGTTGACGGCCTCTGGTTGGGTTAATAGGTCGAGCATTGACCGGCTGACAATACAGAAACAATAAACAGATAAACATAATTATATCATTACTGTAGCGATTTATTTGCAATTTTATCTTTTATTCCTTGATTGCATACTTTCTTGATACCCGATCTGACCAGTCCAGACTTCTTTCTTTGGGGTAATTTGAAATCTGGGGTGTATGTGAAGAAGCCACAGAGCCTCTCAGCCCTAGAAGAAAACATATATCAAGAAATAAGGAACATATTGCAGGAAGTGCTGCGGCAAATTGTCATGTCAAAATTGTAGAAAATGTCATAAATAGTGCTCAAATGTGCATCAACTTTGGAGGTCATCATTTAAAAGACATCATCTTCAAATCCTGATGGTACGAAATTTAATGGCACAAATATCTTCATCATCACCATATCAGCCGAAAAACGTCCACTGCTGGACAAAGGCCTCCCCAAGGATTTCCACGACGCGACGACCGGTCTTGCGCTGCCCGCATACAGCGGCTTCCCGCGATCTTCACTAGGTCGTCGGTCCACCGCGTGGGAGGCCTTCCTACACTACGTTTTCCGGTGCGCGGTCGCCACTTGAGAACTATACTGCCCCAACGGCCATCTGTTCTACGAGCTATGTGCCCTGCCCGCTGCCACTTTAGTTTAGCGATTCTGTGAGCTATGTCGGTTACTTTGGTTCTCCTCCTCATTTCTGATTCGATCGCGTAGGGAAATTCCGAGCATAGCTCGCTCCATTGCCCTTTGGGCGACCTTGAGCCTTCTTTTGAGGCCAATAGTAAGCGACCATGTCTCAGTTCCGTAAGTCATCACTAGCAACACACACTAGTCAAAGACCTTAGTCTTGAGACACTACTGTATTTGAAACGTGAAGATATTGCGAAGCTTCCCGAACGCTGCCCAGCCGAGTTGGTTTCGTCGATTGATCTCTTTCTTGAAGTTGGACCTACCTAGCTGGACTGTTTGTCCTAGGTATACATATTCGTCAACAACTTCGAGTGTAGAGTCTCCAACCTTTAGAGGGGTGGGTACGACACGGACATTTAAAAAATATTTTTGTCTTGTCCATGTTCATTTTAAGACGCACTTGTTGAGGCTATTACTGAGGCCATCGAGCATTGTGCTTAGGTCTACCATAGTCCCCCTCCCTAGGGGGGGGGGGCGTCGCTCCGATCAGCTTTCAAGGCAGCCTAACTGCCAAAGCTACAGGGGGTTGTTAGTGGGTAGTGCAGTCCTGGGCCTGTATATATTTAATTATGCTGGGCGCGCGCGTATACAACCATCTGCCTCTAGACATTTTCGACGTGCCGTGTGAACGGATGTTCAAAACTAAACTTAAAAACTAGCTGATCGAACAGGCGTTCTACACTATAGACGAGCCAAGCCAGGTGCAACTACCAACTGCACAAATGGGGCAATAAGAGCTCCCCTAGCTACTACTGCGGGGCTGCCGAGCAGACCTCGTGGCACATCGTAGTCAAAGTATATAATATAAGGTCTAACAAAATTAGCTGAAACTATTTTAACTGGTGCTTCTACCCATGAAACTGAACGACTTTCCCCATGGAACCCATAGTCAAATCCCAAAAAAATATTGAACTTCCCATACTAAGTTGGCTGATCAGCTAATCGAGTTAGTATGGGAGAGCCAATGTTTTTTGCGATTTGACTATGGGTTCCATGGGGAAAGTTGTTCAGTTTCATGGGTATAAGCACCAGTTAAAATAGTTTCAGCTAATTTTGTTTCACCTTATATATTAGTACTAACTACAGTATGGACACTCCCTGCCGCTCTCTAGATTCCGACCTCACCCCCTCGTTACCCAAGTTGATACAGATTGGTTACAGTTTGGTTGTCGAACGTATAGGATTTCACCGCCATTTTGTTTGTTCCGTCTTGATATTGATCTTGATTTTAATATTTTTAGTTTATATTGCAGGAACTAAATGAGGCCATACGATAATAACTAAGGCACTTCCGGGTGATAAGGCCCGCCGTTTTGCAAGGCCCAATCGCAGAAAACAGTTTAAAATACATTTGATCCGCGCCAACTTCATAGTACATATGAAACAGACCAATAGGAACGCAGGAACACGGTCACTGTTTTCGTAAAGTTTTGCTCCCACAAACGTTAGTTTTTACTTGTTTATACTGAGATTTTTAAGTAGATTTTTGTTTAGTGTGCTCATTTGAACATTGTTCTTTTGATATATACATAGACATGTGCGATTTTATAAATATTTATTACGAAAATGGAAGTACAAGTGTTGCAAAGCCCACGTCGTTTAGGAAGGCCCAACAAAATTGCTGCTTGGGCCTTACAAGACTTAGCTGGGCCTTCCAACCCTACTGCAGTCTAATAAGGCCCCTTAGTGATTTATAAAATGATTGATACATTTTAGAATAATTTTTTTAGCGATTTTATTATGGATTCCGTGGGGAAAGTTGTTCAGTGTCACGAGTAAAAGCTGTATTTAAAAGGATGAAAGCTAATAAATTTATGTATTTCGTACTGAATTTTACAGGGCCTTGTAACCCACATTAGGGGCCTTCTAAGCCAAATATGTGTAATAAGGCCCAATGTATGAAAATTATAAATAAAAAAACCTTGACAATAAACACTTAATTCTAGCATGAATAACGATATTTTTAAGTAAAATACTAATATTTATACACTAAACACCTAAAAATTAGATAGCTGGGCAGTTTTCTTACACAGTAAAAAAGTGTATTTTTCAAAAAATATATTGATGATTTTAGTTTCTGCATGCTGTTATCAAGTTAATGAATAATTACTACGTTCATATTTAAATATTTTTGAGATCTTTTTTTGCTTACTTTTGCGCCAAACGAATTAAAAGCAGCATAGGCCTTATTATACACACTATGTTTAGTAAATCTCAAAATAGAGGTTTTTAAAAATGTTTAAAAAAGTACCTTAATGTCGTTATAGCTTTAAAAACTACGTTTGTTTGGATTCTCAAATAAACATAGCTTTTACTGTAAACACTTTTTTCATTCAGGGTTGTAAAATAATGTTTTTATTTCAATTTGCAAAAAGTGGGGCTTATTACCCCGAAGTACCTTATAGACGAATTTTTTGAGCTTAAACTGTATGTCTGAAAATACAATAGTGAAATTCACCAGTGAGTTCCAGTATTATTATTGTTTTTTTTTACACGATTATTACTATTTTTTACTATTTGACTTTAATTATTGACTTTTGTGATAATTTGTTTTTCTTGAGGTGTATATAAAATATTATGAATTATGTATCTTAAGGCCTTAAAAGGGGCCTAAACTCATCATACTGAACAACTTTTGTTCTATAACTTTCCTGTATCGCAAAAAAATATTCAACTTCATACAAATAGATTAGCTGATCGATTAATTTTATGAGGAATGTCATAATTAATTTTAATTCAAGTAGTCCCCCCGTATCAAAAGGACATTGGTAGAAAATTGTAACATTAGTACACATGATGGGAGGGTCTATATGACTCGCCTATGTTTAGGGCCAAATTATTGAGATTTAATCACTCCTCTTGAATACTCGTAAGTATATTAAAAGAATTGTTAAATTTACTACTTCACTTACTTATCTAATAAAAAAAATGAATCGCAAAATGTGTTGGTAAGCGCGTAACTCGAGAACGGCTGGACCGATTTCGCTAATTATTTTTTTGTCGAGTTCGTTATTGTCAGGAGAAGGTTCTTATGTAGGGTAGGGTAGGGTAGGGTAGTGTAGTGTAGTGTAGGGTAAGGTAGTGTAGGGTAGGGTAGGGTAGTGTAGGGTAGGGTAGGGTAGGGTAGTGTAGGGTAGGGTAGGGTAGGGTAGTGTAGGGTAGGGTAGGGTAGTGTAGTGTAGTGTAGGGTAGTGTAGTGTAGTGTAGAGTAGTGTAGGGTAGTGTAGTGTAGTGTATGTAGGGTAGGGTAGGGTAGGGTAGGGTAGTGTAGGGTAGTGTAGAGTAGAGTAGTGTAGGGTAGGGTAGTGTAGGGTAGGGTAGTGTAGTGTAGGGTAGAGTAGTGTAGGGTAGGGTAGTGTAGGGTAGGGTAGTGTAGGGTAGGGTAGTGTAGTGTAGGGTAGGGTAGTGTAGTGTAGGGTAGGGTAGGGTAGGGCAGTGTAATGTAATGTAAGGCGGTACGTAGTTCGCCGGGACAGCTAGTAATATAATAATTTTCTCAGATATTGACTTTTTAATCACAATCATAAAAAAATATGCACAAAAAGTTTAGTTACTTCTTTACTTAAACTAAATGATGAATTAGAAGAAAATAATGAAATTAAATAAAATTCTGAAAACTTTAACTAAGAACTTTAATAGTGATAATTATTTTTAAGTATGTATATGAAAAACAAATATAATAATATCTAAAGCTATGTTAGAAAAAATATATACGGTCGAATTGAGAAATACAAAAAAAGGAGGTTTTTGAAGTCGGTTAAAAAGAGTAGGAATAGGGTTACTGAGAAAACTGGCAACGTCACATCACGAGTACAAAAGATACAAACATTTCACCTAAGCGCGGGTCATTTAGACCCAACCTGTGTTCCTCCGGGTTGGAGACGTTTCGCGTGGTGCACTTCTCAAAGTTGTATGGTACACAAACATACAGAAAACTTACCTTAAACAACTTCGAGTTTTAAGATATTCCGAACGCCATCTACATTATTTTTCTAGTACCTACAATACAGAGAGCTTGGATAGAGGCAGAAACGAGTAACGAAAGGAAGTTTTCGCCGCTGTAGTTCCATCTCTTCTACATAGATGTCTCTGATAGTTTATTTATATCAGAATTTTTCAGCTAATAATAAAGTACATATTTTTAATTTTAATTTTAATGTGTCTTTGATTTTTTAGAATTCACAAAGGTAAACTGCTATGAACAAATGTAAATAAAAAAACATGCCAAGTGCGAGCCGCACTCGCGCACCGAGGTTACCGTACCACAACACCTCTCCACACAAGTAATAACAACGACACTTAGACATTTCAAACCAAATACATCAACGCGAGCATTAGAAAAATACTATATTTAATTATCTAAGTTCGGACCCACTCACACTTGAATGTTTTCTATTATTTTTCTTTTAAAGTAAAAGTAAAGTAAAGAAATTCTTTATTCGCTTTTAAACAAGGTACTAAAAGTCGGATGTTTTAACAATACCGAATCACTTGTTTAGCCATTAATATAGCATGCAAATGTTAACACAGCAATAAAATGTAGGTACGTATTTAAATCTTACAGTCATATTCATGTTCAATTTTTTTTAAAATTCTGCACCACTAACTTTAAGATTATACCTACTTAACAATAATTACATTATACGCTTGTATACAGGGTGTAACAAAATTGGTGTAGGTCCCGTTAAATGG
Organism: Coleophora flavipennella; assembly: GCA_947284805.1. Taxonomy (NCBI): domain Eukaryota; kingdom Metazoa; phylum Arthropoda; class Insecta; order Lepidoptera; family Coleophoridae; genus Coleophora; species Coleophora flavipennella. The sequence goes on along the minus strand of OX369265.1, from coordinate 16,659,326 downwards.
GGGTTCTACTCATCATACTGAACAACTTTCTCCAAGGAACCCATAGTCAATTCTCAAAAAAAAATTGGACCCTCCATACTAAAATTCACAAAATCGGTCGATCAGCTGATCGATTTGTATGAAGAGTAAAAAAATTCGAGCGAGACCTACAGTACTTGCATATGAGGTGTAACATGTGACAAAATACTTTAGGTTAGTTAGATTTGATGACGATATTGTACCTGGGTGGCGGATCTGACAGTAACGAAAAAAACCGACCAAGTGCGAGTCGGACTCTCGTAAAGTAGAATTCCGCGCTTTCGCGACTTCCTGTTACACATTTCCGTCCCATGTTACACATTTCGGTCCCATTTCACGAAATCACTCCCACAAATTACAGGAAAGCGTGAGCAAAGATGTTACACATCAAACAAAAATTCGAGCGAGACCTACAGTACTCGCATATGATGTGTAACATATTGTGACAAAATACTTTAGGTTAGTTAGATTTGATGACGATATTGTACCTGGGTGGCGGATCTGACAGTAACGAAAAAAACCGACCAAGTGCGAGTCGGACTCTCGTAAAGTAGAATTCCGCGCTTTCGCGACTTCCTGTTACACATTTCCGACCCATGTTACACATTTCCGTCCCATTTCACGAAATCACTCCACAAATTGCAGGAAAGCGAGAGCAAAGATGTTACACATCAAAAATATTTTTACGTTTTCAGCAAAGTCGTAGAACAAAAGTTGTTCAGTATGATGAGTAGAAGCCCCAGTTAACGGGACCTACACCAATTTTGTTACACCCTGTATATAACCGTTTTAAAGATAGAGCAAAAACAAAAAAATCACACTAATATTATAAAGGCGAAAGTTTGTAAGTGTGTGAGTGTGTATGTTTGTTACTTCTTCACGCAAAAACTACTGAACGGATCTGGCTGAAATTTGGTAGGTAGACAGATTAGGACCTGGATAAACACATAGGCTTCTGTTTTCACCATTTGCGGCTCGCGCACTGCGCACCCTCTAAAAGTCATAAAAACGTTTTACACGCGGGTGAAGCCGCGAAAAACAGCTAGAGTAATATATATCAAAGACTCGATTCATGTATTCAAATGTATTCATTACGGTTCAAAAGATGCAGTCTTTTAAAAGGCGGACAGTCAGACAGACGGACAACGTAGGCTCAGCTTAATAGGGTTCAGTTACCTGGTACGGAACCCTAAAATAATATATTCAGCATAAACTGTTTGTCTACCTTTGTGCTATTGTGCAGAAGAGTAACTCCCGAAACTTGTTTTTCCCCTAAAAATGTAGTATAGTATTTATATTACCTTCGCAAAATAACATACAAAAGTCCTCTGAGTATTATTTTGCAAGTCTGACTTTATTTTATTTTAGCTGAATTTACAATGCTAAGCTGACACAGTATACGCATTCAGTAGGGTATTTTATTTTTATATTATTTATTAGGTCTACCAACAGTAATTTACTCCAGTAATGTCTTACTTAGTATATTAAATATAATAGGGATGACGAATGCTAGTCATTTATGTTACTTTTTTGACTGACTCGGTGGCTCAGTGGTTAGTGCCCTTGACTACTGATCCGAGGGTTGTGGGTTCGATCCCCACCCAGGGCAAGCATTTGTGTGATGAGCAGATTTGTTTGCTCTGTGTCTGGGTGTTAAATATCTATATATGTATGTATTTAAACGTATATAAGTATGTATATCAGTCTCTGGTAACCCATAACACAGGGAATCCTACTTTGGGGCCAGATGACCAGCGTCATTTAAGTACTCATTTTGGTGAATTAAAAATAGAAGACTTGATGGAAAACAAAACGAGTAAGGTTTTCCGAAGTTTAAGTATTAAGGAAATTTAGTGATCAAGAGTTCATAATTTATTTCGGGTGCTGTCGTCTTCCCTATTACCTAGGTATTGTAATTGGCCGATAACTCCTGTCCGCGAGGTCGTGGTTCGAATCCTGCCTCGTAATGGTTTTTAAATTTCTATTTCATATGCACGAAAACATCGTGAGGAAACCTGCACGCGCCTGCGAAGAGACTGGAAGGTTGTGTGTGAAGTCGACCAACCCGCACTGGGTCCGCGTGGTCGACTAAGGCCGATCGCCCTAATTCACGGTAGGCTAAAGCCCCTCGGTAGGGACGTTTATGAGCTGATATGATGATTGTAATTAGATAAATGCATTTTCATGCCAACACAAGCACTATGAGAAACACCAAGATAATGTTTTAACCGACTTCAAAAAGGAAGGGCTTCGAATTTCGACTGTATGTTTTTTTTTAATTTGTGAATTTTACGCGATTTCTTTGCCGATTGTAAACTGATTTTAAAGTTTTCTTTAATTGATTGGTTAATTGATTGTGGTCTGGTCTGGAACACCACCCCATCTATTCCTGAGGGTGTCGAAGAGGCGACTAAGGGAACAAACCGAAGGATGGATTGGCAGAAATGTCCTTTCTTCGATCGCCAACCCGCCTACCAAGCGTGGTAATAATGGCGTTCTCCCCCCCCCTACGTCGGGGCAGGCCTATGTCATCATCACATCAACCAAAGCCGGCTGATTAGAGATATATGTCATTCAACGGTGGTCCCATAAAATTTGTATCAAAATAGGTTTAATACTTTCTTAGCTATCTATCTAATATACCTAGCAAGTCGGTTGTTTTAACATGATAAATTACGAGTATAAAAACTTATTCATTTAACATTTTATTGTAATTTCAATTTTATATTTATCAAAATCACTAAATTAGTTTGTCAAAGACAATGACGTCACAAGTTTGTAACACCAACAATTTCAGAACAAAATGTTGTTTTTGACAGTTGATAAAAAGTAACTCAAATTACTAACAGTCAAATACCGTTTTGCAAAAAGTACAATATAACTAGATATACCGGTTTATTTTTTAAACCACAACTGGTAAGCCCTTGGCATCAGGCGGGCTTACCAAGATTTATCCAACGCAAATGAAAAAAGAGTTCTAATTAATTATTATGTTATATATAATATAGGCACTAGGCATAGTATTTTATTAGTGGCCAGTGTAATGTCTCATGTTATCTGACCTTATCTTAAAGCTGGACGGAGCACACTAATTCTGTTAATACTGGTGGCAAGGTTAACAGAATTGCACAATGCTCGATGTCCTCAGTAGATTAGCTCAACAAGTGGGTCTTAAAAAGAACATGGGCAAGACGAAAATAATGTTCAATGAATGTCCATATCGCACTTACTCCTCCGAAGGTTGGAGATTCTACACTCGAAGTTGTTGACGAATATATACGTATGCCTGAGACGAACAGTCCAGCTAGGTCGGCCTAACTTGAAGAAAGAGATCAATCAACGAATCGAACTGAGACATGGTCGCTTACTATGGGCCTCATAAGAAGGCTCAAGGTTACCCAAAGACCGATGGAGCGAGATATGCTCAAAGTTTCCCTACGCGATTGAATCAGAAATGAGGAGAATAAAGTAATCGACATAGCTCTTAGAATCGCTAAACTAAAGTAGCAGTGAGCAGGGCGCATAGCTCTTAAAACGTATAGATGGCTGTTGCGGCAGCAAAGTTTTCTAGTGGCGACCGCGTATCTAAGATGTAGCGTTGGATGGCCTCCCACATGGTGGACCGACGACCTGGTGAACGTCGCAGGAAGCCGCTGGATACGGGCAACGCATGACCGGTCGTTGTGGATATCCTTTGATAGGCCTTTGTCCAGCAGTGGACATCACTCTATCGGACATAAATGTATTTAACCCGAAATAAACAGCTTAAATTTTAATATTTTTTAACATCCTTCGGCTCATATTATGATAACTTTTAATTTTAACTCCTTAATGAATATATGTGAGGAAGGTGAGGCTTCGATCATGTAGGTATCTTGTATAATAAGAAGCAAAAAGAGTGTAAATGACATTGTGTACCTAGCTACAAAAAAGGAAGTTTTTGTTTTTTTTGTTGATGTTTTCCAAGCTTTTATTTCACTCGTAATGTTCCTATATATTCATGTTAGTTGTCCACTTAAAAATTTGCAAGTAAAATTTGATCCAATTCCTGGTTTCCGATTGAGCTGAAATTTTGCATATACCTACGTTAATTGTATGTTCAGCTAAGTGACGCCATTCTAAATCCAACAAGGCGGACTCTCTATTTTTTTTAATGAACAAATCACACTAATAATTATAAAGGCAAAAGTTAGTGAGTGTGTAAGTGTGTATGTTTGTTACTTCTTCACGCAAAAACTACTCAACGGATCTGACTGAAATTTGGTAGGTAGACAGATTAGGAACTGCATTAACACACAGGCTACTTATTTTCAAAAACGTTGTCCACGCGGGTGAAGCCGCGGGAAACAGCTAGTAAGGAATAAATAAAAAGATTTGTTGAAAATAATACAAAATAATTAAAGTTCTATTCAAATAAATGCTTGTTCCTTTAAGTTTTTAGGTTTTTCGTAAATAGCTTATTTCAATACAGCTGGTGTTCACAACCAGCCCTACAACGTCCACGAATCTTACCTGTGGCAAACCCTGGACACTTCATGCAACGGGCCAGAAATGACATTTCAAAAAAGGAATAACGGAACAAAGAAAATGGCGGCGAAATCCTATACGTTCGACAACCTTTACCAATCTGGGTGCCGAGGGGGTGAGGTCGGAATCTAGAGAGCGGCCGGGAGTGTCCATACTGTATGTTAGTACTAATATATTATATATACTTTGCCTATGGCCTAAACTTCTAGAGTTTGGAAGAGACTTGCAGTGGCGACGTTATGTGTTGTCAACGTTGGCTACACTACCTACCTGCTCGTGTTTGTTTATACTGGAGCGCACATCCAAGTGAAAAGCCAGGCTACAATTAATAAATTTTTATTTGGCCGTTGGGTGGCCAGTATTCAACACTTTGGAGTGTTGCCATGGTTAACTCACGCATGTATAAATAAATAAAGAGTTGTTGTTTAAAATTTTATCTATTACTAGCTGTCCCGACGAACTACGTACCGCCTTACATTACATTACTCTGCCCTACCGTACCCTACCCTACACTACACTACACTACCCTACCCTACCCTACACTACACTACCCTAACCTACACTTCCCTAACCTACACTACCCTACCCTACATACACTACACTACACTACCCTACCCTACCCTACACTACACTACCCTACACTACACTACCCTACCCTACCCTACACTACCCTACCCTACACTACCCTACCCTACCCTATATACACTACACTACACTACACTACCCTACCCTACACTACCCTACACTACACTACCCTACCCTACCCTACCCTACCCTAAAAAAAAAAATGATGTTGGCCGATTCTCAGACCTACTCAATATGCTCACAAAATTTCATGAGAATCGGTCAAGCCGTTTCGGAGGAGTAAGGGAACGAAAACTGTGACACGAGAATTTTATATATTAGATCACACCTGCACATTTATGAGATTATTTTTTAATGAAAAGCTTTTATTTAACTTGCATTGTTTGTATGTATGTATTTATGTTTGTTTAGTTTAAATCTTGCGATCGATTTTAGAGCGACTTCCAGAGGTCCGATCCTTTTGGTATTTTGAAGTTGATCTTATGATGAACTTTGGAAGTGGAATCAAGGTCCTAGAATCGTCTTTAATTTTTCAATCCAAACGACTACTTTACTGCGCTCACCTGTTTTGAATGTGGAACTGTGTATTTAAAAAAATAACATTGAGCATTTGGCTTTTTGACCATAAAACCTTTTTTTTTTATTCACAATTGGTAAGCCCTTGGCATTATCTCACTTGATAGTTGACGGATGAACCTCTTTAAAAGCTTGTACCTAAAGGCTTGTAGGTTTTACGATTATAGAATAAAAAAGGAAAAAAAAAGAATATTATGATTTATTAAATGTTAAAAAAATAATGAAATGTTTTTTTACCTTTTAGGATTATCCCTCTACAACTTTCAATGCAGAATTTTGATAATGGTACTGCCACAGATAAGATACTAGTTTTCATAAATACTGCTTTTGCCCACGGCTTCGCTTGCGTCACCTTGCGTGGATATAGTTTTTATGACTGAATATAGCTGGTGCCTGCGACTTCGTGTGGAGGTTGCATTGCTCAGTCAACCCTTTATTTATTACCCTGTGGGAAGTTATCTCGGAAAGTCCATGTGTATATGGTGTACTAAAACAAGTAGCTGTTTCTAATAAGAATCGACTTTAAAAAAAAATAAAAAAATAAGTGCGATTGACTATATCGCACCTGATGGTAAGTGACGATGTAGTCGAGGATTGTACACGCAAACTCAAAAAATGCCTATTCACTCTCGCCTTGAAGATCCCCAAATTATAGGAGTCGGTAAACACAGACGCAGGCAAGGAGTTTCACTCCACTTCCCCCGATACCTACGATATTAAACATGCACAATTGAAGGAAAAACAAGGGGCTCCGAGATCAAAGTACGTTTTCGTAACTATAATCGGATGATACGTCCATACAGTCCATAAAGTATTGTCCGTCATCATAACAGCTCATATACGTCCCCACCGAGGGGCTCGAGCCTACCCTGAATTAAGGGCGAGTATTAATTAAGTATTGTCCGTACGCTCAAGTAACTAGTATCTCATCTGTGGTACGGCCAGATTACTGACCGTGAAAATTTAGACGTTCCAGGGTCGTACACACACGAACATACATATGTAAACCATCGATATACAGGTGTTACTAAATTGGTGTAGGTCCCGTTAACTGGAGGTTCCTACTCGTCATACTGAACAACAAGGAACCCATAATAGTCAATTCTCAAAAAAAAAGTTTGGACCCTCCATACTAAAATGCACAAAATCGGTCGTACAGCCGATCGATTTGTATGAAGAGTAAGAAAATGTGTATGTTTTCAGCAAAGTCGTAGAACAAAAGTTGTTCAGTATGATGAGTAGAAGCCCCAGTTAACGGGTTAACGGGACCTACACCAGTTGTGGTTGAAGTGGCACGTAGAGTGCGTGCATGTGTGCGCGCGTGTGTGTGTGCGTGCGTGAGTGTGTGTGTGTGGTGTGTATGTGTAAAACCTAAATATGTAAACTGTCTCATCCGCGTCTGACTGACATGAGTACCAACAGAATACAAGCGCTCCGCTTCAGAGCCTAGCATATGCTGAGTTGGGGCCCCGTGGTTGCAGTGGCATTAAGTGGAGTGCGTGAATGTGTGCGTGTGTGAGTGCGTGAGAGTGTGTGTGTGTGTGTGTGTGAAATCTAAATTTGTAAACTGTCGCGTCCGCGCCTGACTGACAGCCACGGGTACCAACAGAATACTTGAATATTCCTACACTATCCACTACCCGTGACTTTATTCAAGTGGGATGAAAACATTTAAAAAATGTGTATTCGTCTGTTTACTTTAGTCGATCTGCATCTATTAGTATTTGTTATTTATCTTTCGTTAAAAGCGTCGGTGGCTCAACCGGTAACGACTCGGTCCATCTAAATAGAGGTATCGGGTTCAAACCTGGACGGCCAATGTACCAATGAGTTTTTCAAAAACTTACGTAAATACTTACCGATTGCTTTAACGGTGAAGGAAAACATCGTGAGGAAACCTGCACACACCTGCGAAGAAACTCGAAGGTTGTGTGTGAAGTCGACCAACCCGCACTGGGCCCGCGTGGTCGACTAAGGCCTAATCGCCCTGATGCAGGGTAGGCTCGAGCACCTCGATGGGGACGTATATGAGCTGTAATGATGATGATTTATCTTTCACCAAGTTTCATACGAAAAGAGAGACAAAAACTGCGTACTTCATGTTGACTCACAATTTTAATTTTCCAAACGCCACCATAACACGGGATCTTGAAATAGAGAGCCTGGACGAACTTATTCGTTGGCTAGCCAAGTCCATGTTTGGGCGAGTTGATGAGTCGGCACTCTCGCACATCCGGGAGCTTGCCCCCTACCGCTCGAATGCCCTAGACAGGAAGCGTCTGCCGCCTCCTGGAGGTTGCGGTGACTCCTCCGGCGCCGACACCACCGCCGCCTAAGCGCTGGTCGTTCGCTGGGCCTTCTCCCATGGGGAACCGCTTGGCAGGGCTTGCCCGCGACAAGGCAGGTGAAGACACCCAGCAGGATCCTCCGGATGTGACCCCTGACCCCAACGATCTGCCCGTATTAACTACGTCCCGGCAACGTTTCCCCGTTGTATCGAGAAAAAATCCGAGCGAGCGAGTAATTTTCCAAAATTTTTGAATTTTGTTAGAACAAGTCTATAATTTTGATGAGTAAGTGAGAGAGTCAGTGAGTTGTAAAAAAGCCTAAGCAGTTATTTTCTTATACGGTTTTCAGGAGCTGACCCTGATTCTTAGGCACTCAGGCACAGATGAGATACTAGTTACACTTAGCTATATTAGCTGATCGATCAAAACAAACAAATTCACTTACATTAAAGTAGGTTAGTTAAATGTGCTTTCAAATTAGATATTTTCCTTTGAGTACTTATTACTTGAATAAGTAGTCCATTACTTTTGAAGTATCAAAATAAAATGATGTTATATTTTGAAAGATAAATAAGTATAAAGAAGTTATTAATAACTTTATTATTTGTATTTACCTATTAAATAACGCCCACGGCAGAGGTTCGGGGTATGAACTGCCTACTTACTGAAAAAAAAAACATTATTCAAGTAATATTCGTACTTAAAATAACTTTTACAGCCATGCTGCACATACTTTCCTATTACCCTAAAACTAATTGTATTTACCTTAGTCATTTATTGTGTTACACACACACACACACACACACACACACACACACACACACATACACATACACACAAACACGCGCGCGCACGCACACACAACACACACACATGCACACACCTACACGCACACGACATGCACAGCACACACAACACACACATGCACACACCTACACGCACACGACATGCACAGCACACACAACACACACATGCACACACCTACACGCACACGACATGCACAGCACACACACACACACACACACACATACACACACACGCGCGCGCACGCACACACAACACACACATGCACACACCTACACGCACACGACATGCACAGCACACACACACACACACACACACACACACACTGTAGGAATTCTGACGTGGACTGATTGATTGGTGGTGGTGGGTGTTCTGTGCCTACCGCTAAGCAGCTTACTGCGTTTCGGCGGGTGTGCGGTGGGGCGAGATGTCTTTTACCTTTTTAGGGTTCTGTACCCAAAGGGCAAAAACAGAACCCTGCTACTTTTTTTTTTATATTTTATTGGTAAGCCCTTAGATTTCACTGTCTCTCTGTCTGTCTGCCTACAGCTCCGGAACATACCTAGAGAGTAAGTAGTGGTTCTCTTCCACGAGGCTCTCGTCTTGCAGAGTACCAGGACAAGCGTCTTGGCGGCAAGACCTACCGCAACCGGTTCTTTTCTTCGCCTTATGGTGTTGGCAGGAATAGCGGCCCTCACTGTATGGCCAAGGGGTCGGTCAGTGGGGACGCTATATCATAAACCTGGTAGTTTAGCGTATCTGGTAGATATACGAGAGGGAATGTCCGTCTGTCTGTCTGGCACCAAGCTGTATTTCATGTACCATGAAAGCTAGACATATGAAATTTTCACAGATGATGTAGGGGAAGGTTGCTATGATTGGACCACTTAACTTAAGAATATTTTATGTCTCATTGATTATAGAAGATAAAATGAAACTAGAGCATGAATATTATTTCTCATATGCTTTAGTTACAATAGTCTATCTTATTGGCTATTCAGGCTAACGCTATTGGAAATAAATTGAAAACAATGTTTCTGTATCAGTTGCCTTCTTTGGAACATAGTCGCCTTGACAACAACACAATTGGAACACAAGGTTGCCCTCAATGGACTTCGAGAAACTTGTGCTTAAGGTCCAATCAAGGCAACGGATGGAAAATGAAATTGGAAATTTTTTTTTTAATAAGGAATACAGCTATTAAAACAAAACAAAATATTAGAATCATAGGGCAAATTAGCAAAATATGTTTTTTTCCTTTTTTCATCCTTAATATTCCTATATGTATAGAAAAAAAATAAACTAGTAAACATAACAAAAATCCCAGATCTAGAGGGCGTAAATTAGCATGTTATATATTTTTCATTTTTTTTACTTTCTACTATATGTATATTGCATCGAACGAAAAATCAAAGATTCCACGTAACAAAAATTCCAGAATCATAGAGTGTAAATCAGCATGTTATTATATACATAACATTATTTTTTTCATCTTTAATATTGCTATATGTATAGGACAAAAAATGAACTATTTAACATAACAAAAATCATAGACTCATTAGGCGTAAATCGTCATTTTAAAATATTGATTTGACTTTAAATTAGTTGCCATATTTGGACCGGTACAATATAGAAATACTTTGAATTCTCTTTTTGTTTTACATTTTATTCGTTAAGGAACGTCATATTATTATTTCTTCCGGAGGTGGGCGCTACTAACTGCGACACAGTCCTCGACTAATGCAGTTGCTATCGTACACATTAAATTTGTACTCGTAGTTTAAGTTCTAAATAAATAAATTTTATTTTATTTTCTTATTTTTTAACCTATGCGGTCCACTGATAGCAACTAGGTACAAAGTCGAAAAGAATAATATACTAGAAAAATGTGCGAACACAGTTTACAAAAAATGTTAATTAATACACTTTCAACCGTCACTAAATTTTATAGTATTTTATACAATAATATAATGAAATAAATAGACTATAAAACTGATACTTACACATCAGTTTTCTTCCGCAAGAATGTTATAATTCGGGTGTCGTAAACCAACGTGGTGACGTCACATACTATCGGCGCTAGCAGCGGGACTAAGGATCCAGTTGGAGTTCAGTACACGACCGTTGCGTTGTGTGTGACTCATCAGAGGTTACAATATTAAGATAGTCAAATGAAGGCGCCGGTCCAATGATCGAAACGTTCCCCTATTTCTGTTGCCGTTATAACAGAAAATACTAAAAATTAGAAAAAGTGAAAAATAACGGGGGTCTCCATACAGAAAACCTGTTTTTTTGAAACATGAATAAACTAGCGCCGCCGTCTAGTATGATGGTACGGAACCCTATGTGTGTAGTTCTGACTTGAACTTGACCATATTTTTTTTTTACTTCTGTGTTATAGTATACAGTTGCTGTTGGATGATAATTCATATTTTCACGCTACCCTGCCCTCATTCATCAATTAATTACTCGTGCGGGCTGAGACGCGGTACGGAGAGCGCGTCGAGGCCGCACCCTTTTGCCTACTTTTACGATAATAATTAATATATACATACCGCTTAAAATCATAACACTCCTTTACGCATCGCTGTGGTTTGGTAAAAAATAATGTCGTGTGTGACCACCGCCTTTAAATTTTTAGAAGGCAGCCAGAAATAATAAATCCATCGGAGCGGCTCTCTGAATCGTTGAGTAATAATTGCTTTGAACAATGACTTATATAGGTAAGGATTTAGAATGACATCATTTAGCAAACCATGTAATGTCATCCAAACTCAACGTGTAAGTAGGCAAAATTTCAGCTCAATCAGAAACCGAAAAGTAGGTGAAATTTAACTTGCAAATTTTGAAGCGGACAACTTACATACTTACATAGGAACATTGCAAGTTAAATAAAAGCTTGTAAACATAAGGAATCGAGATGCTCTTCTGTGTTTCCTCACAGAGAATTGAGCGTAATGTAAGATTCTAATACTTAAGATTCTAAGACTCCTGGAAGGCTATGGTACCTATACTCTTAATCTTTTTGACACATTGGTGTTACTTAAAAACGCCTCTTACAAGCTGATAACAGTCCGTCCGTCGGTTCGTTTATCAGTCTGTTCGTCTGTTCGAATTTGACTCCGATTATTGACCAAGCGCGCGCGCTTGCCCTGCTGCCTGCTCTCTTGCACACAATTTCAGACAACATTACCACAAACGATCGTCTCACGAGTGCAAGCGAGTGTCACGCCACCACCGGTTTCACCCAGGTACTAATACCTGACGTTTGATCCAAATAAAGTTTAACGATCTATGTAAACGTATCTCGAGCTGGTATTGGTCGCGTTTTCAATGACGCTCCGACAAATATATACTTTACGAGTAGTTGAAACTCATAGTAATCCAAAATTAATTAATTATAATAATTAGACATACCTACTTATTTTGGTTTGTTGCCCGTGGTCCAACTGGGTGGTCCTACTGGTAGGACCACGAGCAAATTTTTTGTCCGTAGTTCTATAAGTAGGACCATTTTGCAAGAAGGCTGTTGACAATTTTCGAATGCTCGATCGTTGCGAAATGAATCCATTCTGGCATTGTCGCTCAAATATCGTGTTCAAAATACACTCGTTGACAGTCCCTTTTTATAAATTACAACACAAAACATTCAACTAATCTCAAAATAAATTTGAAGGCGTGGATTTACTAACGCATGCTTGAAAAAATATCTTTGTAGATACCTCCGTGTTACAGATTTTGTAGTTCCTAGGAGTGTTGGTTTTCAGTTCCACGTTTTTGGGGATCCTATTACCGGCAGCTCAGTGAGCCAGCCAGTGAGGCAGGCAGTGAGGCAGGCCTGCCGGCTGCATCATGCAGCGTGCAGCGCTATGCAACGCGATCTATTCCGTACGCAAACAGTTTAACGGATTCACTGGTTTCGGGGGCCAGGGGTGGGCCAAGGGTTAGATGGATTTAGCACACGATTTTTACAAGCTTTTATTAAACTTGCAATGTATATGTATGTTTGTTCGGGTGAAATCTTGCAAGTTAAATTTGACCCACTTCCCGGTTTCCGATTGAGCTGGAATTTGTACATCGCGTAACAATACAATATTAAAATCATTTTTTCGAAAATTTTTGAAAACAGTTTCACGTCATCTAGGACAAGAGTACTGTCAATACCAATCAAACGAGCCCGAACTCTATGGGGTTGTCACCTTTCGGCTCCATCATCAGATCAACTCCATGTCATAACAGTGTTACATTTTCATCCGATTTACGTATGCGTGAAAAATTTCAGCTCGGTCAGAAATGGGAAAGTGGTTAAAATTTGACTTGAAAAATTTGATTTATGATTTGAGACACCGGGAGCCGGGACAGGTGAAAGTAAATAAAAACAAATTTATTTATTTATAAGTGTCAGTTCTGAACTGATTAAAATCTTTCGAATTCAAATAAAAAATGCCAATTTTTGCACATAAACGATAGAAATCAGTGTACAAATAAAAAAGCAATAAGAGACATACAATTTCTACCAGATAACCTAGTCTATCTTATCGGTCCTCACGTTGACACTAGTAGATCGGTGAAACAATGAGAAATACCTGTTCTGTTTCTTTCTTTCTTTGATTAAGGTGGTTGCAGAGGCGTCATTTTCATACAAAACGTTTGACTAATACACTCATCGAGTGTGAATATTAGGTTATCAAACAATGTCAAAAAAATGTTTAAAAAATCTTGTTTTCGCGAATGAAATCAGATTTGTGATAAATCGAATAATTGAAAAGTTATTATGGTTTTAAATCTTGTTCAAAAGTGTCGATTTTACGTATGTGTGCGTTACATTTACACAACATAGCCACTTATGCGTCCCGTAAAGCTATGTATGAACAGCGCGTTCTGAAACTCTACTTGTGTTATAGGAATCTAAATATAAAATGTTTTTTCAGAGTGAATACAAATCGATTTATTTTTTATTAATAACACCCATAATTAATAGTGTAAAAAACTAATACAAAGATTTAGTTTTTCAAAGATGTTCTTATATTTTTGTTAAAAAAATTAAAACAACACACTTTTCGAACGCACTTATCCCCGTAACACTCTGTGTGACTCTGTGGCTGAATATGAATGAATCAGTGTTGCTATATATACGGATTTATCTGCACTCGTATGGATTTTTGAGGTCCAATGCGGATAATTCATGATTATGGATTTACGCGACACAAATATCATATTTCTACATCCAAAGGTATTGTTTACATGTTGAACTTATGTATATTCCTTTCGTTTTCTTTAAAATTTGACTTGTACTCATGTAACTGAAAAACTTTCCCCAAGGTACCGGCTGCTGTGTCATATTCATACAAATTTAGCTTTGTTGGACTTCTCAAACTTTGTATGGAGAGTCCAAACATGTGGATAAGATAACAAAAAAATATATATTACACTTTAGACTTCTGTACATATTTTTACGAGAAAGTTTATGCGACTTGTGGCGTATCATTTTTGTCATACGGTATAGGGTATTTAACAGTGTTTAAAATAAATTAAAAAATACTATTCACTAAATAGCATTTCTCCTACAAAAGCATAAAAACATTCATTTAACATTTTATTCTAAATTCAATTTTATATTTATCAAAATCAATAAATCAGTTCGTCAAAGACAATGACGTCACAACTTTGTAACACGAACAATTTCAGAACAAAATTTCGTTTTTGACCGTTGATAAAAAGTAACTCAAATGACTAGCAGTCAAATACCGGATTGTATTAACAATTTTAACTGACAATTATTTACTGTTGCACGAATTTTGTCCAGATTTTGGACTGAAGATAGATTTCTTGATTCCTCCATATGGCAACACTGTTTTATGAATTTTTGTGAATTTGGTAAACAAATGGCTTTTGTAACAAAATGAATTAACGCTTTTACAATAAATACGTATACTCAGGACGCAAAGTAAACCCAAAACGATCGCGAGCCGGTTTGTTACGGTATCATGCACTAGAATAGAAATGGCTTCGTAAGTACCTATCATACAGGCAATCCTCTTCGGTGTTTGTGAACATTACTAACACTGTTGGTGTGTCGCTATCAACCGTTCAGAGTGCTCCAGCGATTTGAAGAGACTGGATTCAATATGCACAGACCAGGAACAGGCCGAACAAGGTGCACGACAGCGCGGGACGATCGATATATGGTGTCAACAATATTGAGAAATCGATTTCAAACGGCTGTTGAAGTCAAAAATCACCTTCTACGTGCTGAAGAGAGCTATCCGGGCACGTGTACAGTGAGGCCGCGTCTTGTTGAAGCGAACATGAAGCCATTTAGACCCACCAATGGTCCAAAACTCGGAAGGCAGGATCGAAATTCAAGAGTTATGCTAGAGAACACATGAATTGGACTTTCAATGACTGGTCAACAGTTATGTTTTCGGACGAGTCGAGATACATGCTATACAAGCACGATGGGAGACAAACTTTAACTGCAGAGAGATACGTGAATGAAACCTTAAATGAGTATGTTGGCCCACTTTTAATAAACATGCGCAAGAATGCCATCCTTATGCAAGATAATGCTCATCCCCACACAGTCTCTATCACACGCAACTTGAACTTCATCGAGCATGCTCGGATGAAGCAGTGATAGAGGAATGGGAGAATAATCCTCAGCATCAACTCAGAAATCGAATGTGGAAAGCATGCTAAACCGTGTAACAGCTGTTTTAATAGATCTCAGTGGTAATACAAAATACTAAAATGTGTGAAAATTGCAATTTAGAAATGTAGTGAAAAATTTACATTTTTTCTTAACTTACTTTTATGACTTATTTTTATTATTATACTAGCTGTCCCGGCGAACTTCGTTCCACCTTACACTACACTACACTATCCTACCCTACACTACCCTACCCTACCCTACACTACACTACCCCACACTACACTACACTACCCTACCCTTCCCTACACTACACAACACTACCCTACCCTACCCTTCCCTACACTACCCTACCCTACCCTAACTACACTACACCTACACTACACTACACTACCTACCCTAAAACCAATTATTTTTGACTGATATTTTTTTTATTGATGAATATCATATTTTAATACTTATTATCCTATTCCAGACAAAGACAAATGCAAAAACACAAAAATCATAAAAATTGGCCCAGCCGTTCTTGAGTTATAATGGTGTAACTAACACAACTTTCTTTTATATATATAGATGCACTATAAAATTGTCTATAATACAGTCTTTATTTCATAAACCAACATACTTAAGCACTCACCAGTGTCCCGTGCTCTAAACCTTGTAAATAGTATCTCAATTAATGATTATAAGATAGAAATATTTTCTTGTTCGGAGCCGCTATTTATGAGATCCGCAAGCCAATAGCTCGAATCTATTGTTACTCCGAGTTTGTTGTTAGACACTAATATTATATAATGTTATTTTTAAAATATTCGAATTATTTTTATCCTACATTCCTACTGCTGTTTTTATTCATTTTTAATATGCAAATAATATTTTTTGTTTTGTAACATTCACGTTTGGCTAGACTGTAAGTGTTTGTTTATCAAATAAATAAATAAATAAACAATATTTTGGAAGTTATTGAGGTTTTTGTTACAGACCCATTTCCTTTGCTGTCGAGTGTATTTACACAATAATTAGTAAATTGTATATCATAATGTGCTATTTTTAGGCCGAACACAGGCAACAACAGTAATCACTAAAATATACAAGCTATATAATAAATATATAAGTAAGTAAATCATAGATATTCCATTTGATAAGTTTAAAAAAAAAGTAAAAAATGGAACCCTTATAGGATCACTTTGTTGTCTGTCCGTATGTCTGTCAAGACCCTTTATTTCGGAAACGCATGGAGGTATCGAGTTGAAATTACAACCGTATAGTCCCGTCGACTGTTCCTTGAAGCTGTGAAAAAATCAAGCTTCTAGGTTAACGTAAAAAAAGATACGGCCGTTTATGCTGCAAAAAACGTATATTTCGACACTCTCAAGGGAATCAAAATTCATAGGGTATTTTCCGTTGACCTAGAACTATGAAATTTGGCATGTAATACCGTCTTGTACTACAAGTAAAGGGATAAATCTGAAAACTATACATTTGTAAAAATATAATCTTTATATAAAGTATGTAATCAATTATGCAAGGAACGGCGGTCCAAATTTTGAATTGAGTTAAGCGTGTCATATGAGGTAATGGTAAGGACGGGCTGGTTTCCGCAACCAGGCGCCCGGGCGCCCATTTTGCGTGGTTAGCTGGCATCACTGCCAGCTCAGCTCCTCCAGGAAGTCCAGTAGCCCCCGCAGGGTGCCAACGACTTCCGGGAGTGAGGGATATAAGGTACCTATGAAAGGGCTTCATTGTCAGAAGCTTAAACAGACTTTTAATTATTTTTTTGATGTATAGTTTTCGATTTATGACAAGAATGTAAAAAAAAAACTTTCCCCTTTTTTATATGTGTAGGTAGGTACCTAATAATTTTGAAGTATGTAGTAACTAACAGTCTGCACTGTTATGATTTATAATATGGATCTACAATTTTGTACGGAACCCTCGGTGGGCGAGTCTGACTCGCACTTGTCCAGTTTTTTGTAATGACAAAAATTATCGAGAGCCATTTTTGAGAAACCTATGTTTTACCCTTTTCTCATGGCAGGTCGTTAGAGTTTTACCAGATAAAGTACCACTTGTAGCATATTATAGATATTATATTACATTTGAAAAACATCTTGAAGAATTTTTTGGGGATCAAACAAAGATTTGTTACCATAGATGAGTTATGCACTAACAACATTAGAAAATCAAACCCCTTTACACACAGTATTAAAGGTAGTTCACTTCCATTGCACCGAATGCTACTAAGAATGCTTTTATTTGCTTCACTTTTTGTATGCATGTAACCTATCTATATCTCTGGGATTAAATGATTAAAATTGAAAAAACATGATATTGAATATGATTATTTTATTTTATGTATGTCCCTTATGCCAACTTTTAACCGCCTCCGTGGTGTGATGGTTAGTCCATTTGCTTCACACCATGAGGTCGTTGGTTCGAATCCCGGTGGGGTCAACTTGTAAGACTCCGTTTGGTTGGTGGTAGGGCATTTTCTAAGCCCGCCTGGCTAGCTACCACCATCTTATCTAAGTCTTGCCGCCAAACATCAGTGTTAACAATGTTGATGTGTTCCGGCTTGAGGATAAGATAGCCAGTTCTCCATTGCATTGGGAAACCTTGGTAAGCTTGCTTCCATCTTCGGCATCAGCGTCACTTATCATCAGGTGAGATGATGCCAAGGGCTTACCAATGGTGAATTAAAAAATAATAATAAGGCTTCAGCAGCGCCCATGAAAATAGTTATTATGTGTAAAGGTGGTGATCATCATCATATCAGCCAAAAGACGTCCACTGGTGGATAAAGACCTCTCACATTCAGCGATAATTTCTATATATTTTTGCTGATCAACTGTATTTACATTCCTTTCTCGATCTACATTGATATTCATTTCTAGATATCATCTCACAGGACCTAGGTTTTCATATCTTAAACCACGATCTGCTATATTAAATGATTAAAACAAAAGTTTATTTGGGCTGGAAGTACTTATATTTTTACAATGAGAAACAAATCAATCACAACAATAAAGTCTGTGTCACACCATACAAGAGACAGAACATAAAGACTTAATGGAAGATATGCAAACTTCACGTCTAACTACCAGAGAGAAGGTGTCCTCATAATCTATTCCAGGTTGCTGCGTGAAACCTTTTGTCACTAGTCTCCTATGATAACGCACTTTGTTGTTCACATGAAACTGTTTATTTAGCACCCACTTGCACTTATCAACTATTGTTGCACCACCTGACATATCAATAAGCTCCCGAGCATTGTTTTCCCTGAACGACTGCTATGGCTAATGTGGCCATACGTCCCGCTTTGGGCGGGACAGTCCCACTTTCAGGCTGTCTGTCCCGCTGTCCCCAGCGTGGCCAAAAACGTCCCGCTTTCGCAAACAGACCAAACGATAAATTAATTTAACTATATAACTATTATTTTATGTATTAAAAAACCCACTTATTATTCAGTGTTCATCATATTAGCTCATATACGTACCCACCGAGGGGCCCAAGCCTACCCTTGATTAGGGCGATCGGGCCTTTGTTCAACCTATTCAGTTTAATTCATTCTCTATTAAACGCTAGTAAAATATAAAAAAGTTTTTTTTACATAACTCCGCTGGTGTCCCGCTCTGACGAAAAAAATAAATGGTCACGTTAGCTATGGCTCAGCAGCTGGATATGTACACACGGAGAAACCATATCTATTGAGGTAGGTAGTTTCCTCTCTCTGTTTTCGTTCTCTATAGCACATGGAGTAGACATGGGCTTTCTTTCAATTCCCCCACTGAATCTGTCCTCCTGGCTGTCTTCAGGTGACATTTCTTCTCCATGAAACCAGATAACACTATTCTTCAGTTTCCTCATTTCCATTTTGTCTTCCATTACAATCACGTCTCTGCTAATTATCTGCATTTTTACAAGGATTCTACACTGTATCCAAAAAGATAATCGTAAAAACGATTTCTGAAAATCCGATGTGCTCTCTGTTTTGCTTTTTTGTCCCAGGAATATAATGTAATTTTGTTTAGGTAGGTATTTATTTCGTAGTGATTTCTATTCTCTTTGTATACCGCTATTGTAAACTGACAGATATTACGCGAATTTTTATTGAATGAATTGCACCCACACACTTACAATTCGTGCCTGCAGTGTGCGTGACTGCTATCAGCTGCTAATTGTGGGATAACACGGGAGAATAAAACAATAAATGAAGTTAAACACTTACTCTATCATCGAAACATCAATAAAAGGGCTCGCAAATAAACAAATTTTGCTTCAAACTTATCTAATTTACGAAATATTTGTCAAAAACAACAATATTTGCTCGCCAGCGCCATCTAGGTTGCGATGTCTGTTTTTGTTTCCTCTGCAACCGCCTTAACTCAAAAACTTGGGGGTAGTCTGAATTCACCACCTTTTATCTGTAGCTCTGTAAATTGAGTTCCTTAGCTTGACATGGTTTATAATATACTAGTTTTTAAAGTGAAACTTTTATTACATCGTCTCAAATTTGAAGGTGCATTTGAAGGTGCACTGTCGCGCACAGTGCACCTCCAAATGCAGTCATAAAAATTATCTATTTTTTTATTTTCTATTCATAATTGGTTAGCCCTTGGCATTACCTCACCTGATGGTAAGTGTCGATGATGCCGAATATGGAAGCGGGCTTACCAAGATTCCCCAACGCAATGGAGAACTGGCTATCTTATCTTCAAGCCGGAACACATCAATGTTACTAACACTGATGTTTGGCGGCAAGACTTAGATAAGATTGTGGTAGCTAGCCAGGCGGGTTTAGAAAATGCCCTACCACCAACCAAACCGAGTCCTTTAAGTTGACCCCACCGGGAATTGAACCCGCGACCTCCTGGTGTGAAGCGAATGGAGTAACCATTACGCTACGGAGGCTATCTAGTCGCAATTGAGAGGTCTGTCTGAGAAAACTCAACTTTTTAAATTGATTTTATTAAGTTAACTCTTGAACTTTTTATTGTGACCCGACCCTATGTACCAATGCGGCCGTGCGGCAAATGATGGGATTTCAGAAAGGAAGCGCTTTGCACCCAGACCCTGGTTTTTGAGCACAGCTTTCACTTGAGTTGGTTTATTCCGCCTACCTCGCGGTAATAGGAAACACATACCTGTGATCTACCTACCCATAGATTTTCTATACAAAAACTTGGTTAATCCTGCTCATGTTCGTACACTTATTGTGTACAAATTGTCTTCGATAATTTTCAAAAGTGATTTCCGGCTTTACGGAATGACCCAAAACATTGAAACTTTATCAGTATTTTTTTTTTAAAATTGCTTAGAATTCCAAACCATGCACACTTCTTAACATAGTCTTATATAATAATAGGTTTTTGCCAGTACAGTACAGAATTTTTACCATTTTTTACTTTGTGGCATAGTGGTTCGAACTTTGTGGCGTATTGGTTCGAACTTTGTGGCGTAGTGGTTCGAACTTTGTGGCGTACTGGTTCGAACTTTGTCGCGGCGTTGTGGTTTGAACTTTGTGGCGTAGTGGTTCGAACTTTGTGGCGTACTGGTTCGAACTTTGTGGCGGCGTTGTGGTTTGAACTTTGTGGCGTAGTGGTTCGAACTTTGTGGCGTAGTAAAGAGACATAATTATGTACGTATTCCGGGTGTAAGGGTCAGGTTTCCGAAAACTGATTGGGTGCATCCAGTTTATCATACTAAGATAATTGACATAGACAAAAAGTTCAAGAATTTATTGTAAACCAATAAATTGGGTTTCTTCATTTTTCTCTTAAGCAATGTAAAGCGAAGTCGCAACAATTTAACGCACAAGCACCTTCTTGTCTAAAGGATAGGTTTTTTTTATTTTTTTTTTATTCACAATTGGTAAGCCCTTGGCATCATCACACCTGATGGTAAGCGACGATGATGCCGAAGATGGAAGGTTACATAGTAAGAGCAGCTGATGTGACAGTAGACAGCTACTGTGCCTGTGTACTCGCATGACAGTAGCAAGCTCGACTTAACTCGCTCGTTCACACCAATGTAAACTGCTTGCGTCGCATGATACGGTTACACGGTGCGAGTAGCTGATCTCAGTAATGGCTGGTTTACACGGTGCAAGCTACTGGCATTGACAGTAGACAGCTACTGCCACTTTGTACTCGCTGACAGTAGCTCTACTCGCTTCACCCGGTCACACTAGTGCGAGCTGCTGGCGTGTCAGTAGAAAGCTACTGCTGCTTGTGGTGTGGTGGAGGAGGGCAAGTGGCAAGTAAAAACAAAAAAAAATGTAGTAACTTGGATGCGAGCTACTGACCGTCTCGCTCATGACAGTAACTCG
Organism: Coleophora flavipennella; assembly: GCA_947284805.1. Lineage (NCBI taxonomy): Eukaryota > Metazoa > Arthropoda > Insecta > Lepidoptera > Coleophoridae > Coleophora > Coleophora flavipennella. The sequence continues at coordinate 16,637,551 of OX369265.1, read as the reverse complement.
TATGATGCGGTCATACGTTGCGAATAGCTGCACTGCAGTAACTTGCTTCGCCAGCTCGCACGCTAGCTCGTACCGTGTAAACCAGCCATAACTGACTAGGTCAGCTCGCACTGTTTAACCTAGGCTTAAGACACGCACAGGAGTTAGTTATCGCTGGCTGGCCAAGATTTGCATCCATTGCTGGTTTTTTAGAAAAAGAGGAAAAAACAAAAATTACCTGAAAGAAATTCCAGTGAAATATGACTTAGAATGATGAGCTGATTGTACCTAAGGATTGAACCTAATCAGTGTTCGGAAACGTGTCATTTACACCCTGTGTACATACATTAGAGCTGAAAACAATTAACTCCTTTTTATTACAAGCTTTTATTTAGTGTCGCCTGTCCCGGTATCTGTTCTGAAATTTTGCAGGTTAAATTTGACCCACTTTCCGGTTTCCGATTAAGAGGAAATTTCGTATGCATAGGTACCTATGTATATCTTGTGACAATAAAAGCTAGTACCAAAAAGAATTTCGGTTTTTCGAAACTATTTTAAGCTTTTATTTAGTTTCACCTGTCCCGGTGTCTGTAATGAAATTTTGCAAGTTAAATTTGAGCCACTTCCCGGTTTCCAATTGAGCTGAAATTTTGCATGCATACCTATGTATATTGCGTGACAATAAAAGCTTGTACCAAAAAGCTTTTAAGTTTTTCGAAAATCATTACAAGCTTTTACTCTCGTTTCACCTGTCCGGGTGTCTGTAATGAAATTTTGCAAGTTAAATTTGACCCACTTCCTGGTTTCCGATTGAGCTGAAATTTTGCATATATATGTATATCGCGTGACAATAAAGGTTTGTACCAAAAAGCTTTTAGGTTTTTCGAAAAATATTTTTGTGGGTAGTCGTCAACTAAAAACTGGTCAATTACGAGTCGGACTCGCACCGAAGGCTTCCGTACCATCCTACAAGATTGAACCCTAGGTAAGTAGTTCTTAAATATTTTTCGTAAGTAGTTCTGAAATATTTTTCACGTATAAAAAAATGAGTTTCTTGTTATAAATTTTGATTTGCTTTTTTTTATTATTTTCAAAGCGACAATACATAATAACCGACGGACGGAGCTTAGTAATAGCAAAGTTTAAACATATATTAGTACTAACATACAGTATGGACACTCCCTGCCGCTCTCTAGATATTGCGACCTCACCCCTTCGTCACCCAGATTGATACAGATTGGTTACAGGGTTGTCGAACGTATAGGATTTCGCCGCCATTTTGTTTGTTCCGTCATTCCTTTTTTTGAAATGTCATTTCTGGCCCGTTGAATGAAATGTCCAGGGTGTGGTAAAAGGATCACGTTGGCACCATTTGGCCACACCCCGGACACTGCATACAACGGTCGTGAAATGACATTTCTAAAAACAAATAAAGGAATAAAGGACAATCTCGCGGCGAAATCCTATACGTTCAAGATCCAAACTGTAACCAATCTGTATCAATCTGGGTGACGAGGAGGTGGGTTCGCAATCTAGAGAGCGACAGGGAGTGTCCATACTGTATGTTATGTATGTTAGTACTTTGCTTTGGGTACGGACCCCTAAAAAGGAATTAAAGTATAGCCAATGAAAGTAAAGTTTTTGCCAGTAAGTATAAGTACGTCGGTGGCGTAAGAGCGTCGGTGGCGTAACGAGTAGAGCCGCCGCCTCCCGTCCGGGAGGTCGTGGTTCGAATCCTGCCACGTACCAATGTGATTTCGAATTTAGATTTTATATGTACGTATATACGACGCTCTTACGTTACGGTGTAGGAAAATATCGTAAGGAAACCTTCACACGCCTGCGGAGAAACTCGCAGGTTGTGTGTGAAGTCGATCAACCCGCACTGGGACCGCGTGGTCGACTAAGGCCCGATCGCCCTAATTCAGGGTAGGCTCGAGCCCCTCGGTGGGGACGTATATAAGCTGATATGATGATGATGATGATGAAGAATAAGCACAGGATATCAGAAATCGTTTAAGGATAATTTTCTGGACTGCTCCAATATCTTGAACATTTATACCCAGAGGAGCAAAGATTGTGGTACTCCAAGTATTTGACGTAACTATCTTAGTAGGGATGGAATTTCCCGGCCATCCCTAGACCCCTTGGGGTTTATTAGTGAATTCCTTTTCGTATTATTCTAGATCTCCTTCGTCATCATTACGAACAGTCTCTAAAATGGCAGAATATAGTATTAACCCGTATTTAATAAAATATAATACAACGGCTGGTCCCATTTCGCTAATTTTTCTTTTGTTAAGTTCGTTATTCTCAGGAGAAGGTTCTAATGTAGGGTAGGGTAGGGTAGTGTAGTGTAGTGCAGGGTAGGGTAGGGTAGGGTAGGGTAGGGTAGGGTAGGGTATGCAGTGTAGTTTAAGGTGGTACGAGGTTCGCTGGGACAGCTAGTAGGTAATAAATAATATTCGGAGACAAATCACACACTAGGTAATAAATAATATTCGGAGACAAATCACACACGGTTATCTGACCCCGAACCATATGTGTTCATATTATACTTGTCAAAGCGTCATTGAAAACACGACCAATACCAGCTCGAGATAAGTTTACATAGATCGTTAAACTTTATTTGGATCAAACGTCAGGTATTAGTACCTGAGTGAAACTTTTCAAACACCTAGACGTGACGTCATAGTTTTGCAGCGTCGTTTATACGTACTTATTTTGTGATTTTTGTGAAATAACACACACGCACACAAATACACACACATACCCTCGCATCTAAAATATTCTAATTAGTTTTAATATTTTTATTACCTTAATTTAGTATTAGTATTTATTATTAGTTTATTACCTTAATTTAGTATTTAGTATGTTTTGTGTTCTATTGATTTTGTATGATCATCTTAGATTATAATTTCTAAAGCATGTAAAGATAAGGAATAGAGGTGCCTCCTGACACACGCATTTTGAGCTTAAAAGGAGTCTCCAGCAACAGACGTGTAAACTTTATAACCTATATGGAGAAAGTAAAAATATTTTTTTAATTTATTTTATTTATTTAAATTAAATACTTAAAAAATGCCTTAAATACCTAAAATAAAACACATAAAATACCTAAAATTTAACACCTAAAACACCTAAAATAACCCGTCCCTCGTCATCCCCGGTGCAAAGGTGCCCATAACAATAGCTGCTTTTTCCGCATTTCCGCCCTGAATGGCTATGCCGAACCAAAAAATATATATATATTAGTACTGACGTAGCCGAACTCTAAACTCTTAGTGCAGTCGCCAACCGCAGCTAGTCCCAAATAATTGTATTACACAGGAACTACAGCAGAACAAGATAAACAAAACTCGACATTGGGTAAAAGCTTCACATTCAGCCGAGCACGGCTAAATACAACAAGTTATGTGTTCGTTATAGTCTGTCATGTCTGCTTTGGCGGGTTGGTGGTGACTTTTCAACCAACTTCTAAAAAGGAGGAGGTATGTTTTTTTTGTGTGTTTGTCGGGATATCTTGGCAGATTGTGAACCGATTTTCATGATTCTGTTTTTAATCGATAATGTGAGTATGCTGTCGAGTTGGTCCCATATTATAAATTTTATCAAAATCGGTCTATTACTTTTTCAAAATGAACAGAAATCTTAATTAAAAATGCAAAATTTTATTAAGTTGTTGCGATGGAAGCCGGTTTTTAAGCAGATTTTCATGGTTCTGTTTTTATTCGATAGAGTATGCTCTCAAGTTGGTCCGATGTTATAAATTTTATCAAAATCGGTGTTCCAATTTTTTTTGAAAATTAACAAAAACCAAAATTAAAAATGCAAAATTTTGGTAAGTTGTTGCGACGTAAACCGGTTTTTTAACCTATTTTCATGGTTCTGTTTTTATTCGATAGGGCATACTCTCGAGTTGGTCCCATATTATAAATTTAATGAAAATCGATGTATTACTTTTTTTTGAAAATTAACAAAAACTAAAATTAAAAATGCAAAAATTTACTAAGTTGTTGGATGGAAGTCGGTTTTTGAACGTGTTGAGCGTTTCCAATTATGAATGTAAAAACTCGTTCGTTTGCGTCCCATGAAATGGTTTCGGTTCAATTCAATTCCTGAGTTTATTTAAAACTCGTAAAAGCGTTAACCTCAAAAAATTTTAGGCCCCTAATTTAATTCGTACCCACCTCTGATTTCGTTATTGCTGGTTAATGTTGTGTATTTAAGTATAATAATATTATTTCATACTTTTGAGTAAATTTTATTTTGAAGTCGGTTTTTAGTTAAAAAAAAATCAAAAACTTTTATATTTTTCCTATTTTGTTTTTGTTTCTCATTTTGGTATATATTTATCTGTTGATTTGTTAAAAAGTACTGAACCCGTTTTAACGTGGAGTGTGAAATAGTGGGAATACGGGAATATAGCAGTAATTTTTATATGGGGCTACCCTAAAGTCTGAAGGCGAAATCTGTTGAATAAATAAGCTTATTTAGAAAAATCTAAAAATTTTAGGTAAAAGCTTTTATTTGAAAAGAGTTTTTAAGTTTAGTGTGCCATTTAAAAATTTAATAAAGTAAATGCTTGATTCCATGAAAGAAAAAAAAATTGTGCGTGGGGCGTTTTTTTCCTTCATGTTTGATTACAAATTTCAAAAAGCCGGGCTGGGGTCGCGAGCCGCAAGTGGCTTGAATAAATAAGCTCATTTCGAAAAACCTAAAATCTTTTAAGTACAAGCTTTTACTTGAAAAGAGTTTTTAAGTTCAGTGAGCCAAATGAAAATGTAATTAAGTAAATGCTTAATTAAATAAAAAAAATGCCTGAGGCGCAATATGTTTTCCGGCACGTTTGATTCCAAATTTCAAAAAGCCGGGCTGAGGTGCTTGCGGTTTACGCACAACACACCTTCAAAGACAGTCATAATAACAATGTCCATGTGGGCTAAGCCGCGAGTAAAAACTATAGCCTTGAAGTTTTTTTGTTCGACTATTTTTGTAGGTCCATTGCGGCCAGTAGGTATAGCCTGCGACATATTACCTCATCACCATCATCATCGTATCAGCTGATGGCATAGCTACTGCTGGACATAGGCCTCCCCCAAAGGATTTCCACGACGACCGGTCCTGCGCTGCCCGAATCCAGTGGCTTCCCGCAACCTTCACCAAATCATCGGTCCACCAAGTGGGAGGCCTGCCCTCTTGTATATCTACTAGATAGGTACGCTAAACTACCAGGTTTATGATATAGCGTACATAGAAAAGTCATTCCTGCCAACGCTGTGAAGCGAGGGCAAAGACCAACTACAGTAGGGCTTGCCACCAAGACGCTTGTTCTAGTACTCTGCAAGGCGAGTTTCTCGTGGTAGAGAACCACTACCAACTCTCCATGTAGGTCCCGGAGCTGTAGGCACGCTCACCTCCCGCGGCTTTCGTTGCTGGCGGTTCGAACCTCGCTCGGGACGCCAGAGAAGCTGGCTCCCACATCTCCATTGTGGTACTGGATCTGTTGGCCCTCTTACTTCCTGGCACTTATCGCACCTGTCCAGACGGCTGGATCATAGTTCCGGCTGCGAATTCCACCTAGCTGGGTAGCTAGGCCTACCTACGCTACGTTTTGCGGTGCACGGTCGCCACTCGAGAACTTTACTACCACAACGGCCATCTGTTCTACGAGCTATGTGCCCCGCCGCCCGCCCACTGCCACTTAAGTTTATGTTTAGGCATATTATGTACCTCCTATATAATATAATTTTTTATCACCGAATCGTCTTATGGAGGCCAGTGACCACCAGAAAAATTCTGTTCAGTCAGCAGACCGCCATTCCTTGCTGGACATAGTGGCAAGCTCGGTCGAACGTAATCGGAGTACGTCCCGACGGAAGCCTGGCCGCCCGCTCCGCAGCGCGTCGCCACCGAATGCACGAAGGTCTAATCACGTGGAAACACAGATGTGACTTGATTATAATCAAGTGCATAGAGTACAATTCTGATCAGAATGTTTTGCCAGCAGACCGCCATTCCTTGCTGGACATAGTAGCAAGCTCGGTCGAACGTAATCGGAGTACGTCCCGACGGAAGCCTGGCCGCCCGCTCCGCAGCGCGTCGCCACCGAATGCACGAAGGTCTAATCACGTGGAAACACAGATGTGACTTGATTATAATCAAGTGCATAGAGTACAATTCTGATCAGAATGTTTTGCCAGCAGACCGCCATTCCTTGCTGGACATAGTGGCAAGCTCGGTCGAACGTAATCGGAGTACGTCCCGACGGAAGCCTGGCCGCCCGCTCCGCAGCGCGTCGCCACCGAATGCACGAAGGTCTAATCACGTGGAAACACAGATGTGACTTGATTATAATCAAGTGCATAGAGTACAATTCTGATCAGAATGTTTTGCCAGCAGACCGCCATTCCTTGCTGGACATAGTGGCAAGCTCGGTCGAACGTAATCGGAGTACGTCCCGACGGAAGCCTGGCCGCCCGCTCCGCAGCGCGTCGCCACCGAATGCACGAAGGTCTAATCACGTGGAAACACAGATGTGACTTGATTATAATCAAGTGCATAGAGTACAATTCTGATCAGAATGTTTTGCCAGCAGACCGCCATTCCTTGCTGGACATAGTAGCAAGCTCGGTCGAACGTAATCGGAGTACGTCCCGACGGAAGCCTGGCTGCCGCCCGCTCCGCAGCGCGTCGCCACCGAATGCACAAAGGTCTAATCACGTGGAAACACAGATGTGACGTGATTATAATCAAGTGCATAGAGTACAATTCTGATCAGAATGTTTTGCCACCAGACCGCCATTCCTTGCTGGACATAGTAGCAAGCTCGGTCGAACGTAATCGGAGTACGTCCCGACGGAAGCCTGGCCGCCCGCTCCGCAGCGCGTCGCCACCGAATGCACGAAGGTCTAATCACGTGGAAACACAGATGTGACGTGATTATAATCAAGTGCATAGAGTACAATTCTGATCAGAATGTTTTGCCACCAGACCGCCATTCCTTGCTGGACATAGTAGCAAGCTCGGTCGAACGTAATCGGAGTACGTCCCGACGGAAGCCTGGCTGCCGCCCGCTCCGCAGCGCGTCGCCACCGAATGCACAAAGGTCTAATCACGTGGAAACACAGATGTGACGTGATTATAATCAAGTGCATAGAGTACAATTCTGATCAGAATGTTTTGCCACCAGACCGCCATTCCTTGCTGGACATAGTAGCAAGCTCGGTCGAACGTAATCGGAGTACGTCCCGACGGAAGCCTGGCTGCCGCCCGCTCCGCAGCGCGTCGCCACCGAATGCACAAAGGTCTAATCACGTGGAAACACAGATGTGACGTGATTATAATCAAGTGCATAGAGTACAATTCTGATCAGAATGTTTTGCCACCAGACCGCCATTCCTTGCTGGACATAGTAGCAAGCTCGGTCGAACGTAATCGGAGTACGTCCCGACGGAAGCCTGGCTGCCGCCCGCTCCGCAGCGCGTCGCCACCGAATGCACAAAGGTCTAATCACGTGGAAACACAGATGTGACGTGATTATAATCAAGTGCATAGAGTACAATTCTGATCAGAATGTTTTGCCACCAGACCGCCATTCCTTGCTGGACATAGTAGCAAGCTCGGTCGAACGTAATCGGAGTACGTCCCGACGGAAGCCTGGCCGCCCGCTCCGCAGCGCGTCGCCACCGAATGCACAAAGGTCTAATCACGTGGAAACACAGATGTGACGTGATTATAATCAAGTGCATAGAGTACAATTCTGTTCAGTAATGTTTTGCCAGCTGACCAGACCGCCATTCCTCGCTGGACATAGTGGCAAGCTCGGTCGAACGTAATCGGAGTACGTCCCGACGGAAGCCTGGCCGCCCGCTCCGCAGCGCGTCGCCACCGAATGCACGAAGGACTAATCACGTGGAAACACAGATGTGACGTGATTATAATCAAGTGCATAGAGTACAATTCTGATCAGAATGTTTTGCCAGCAGACCGCCATTCCTTGCTGGACATAGTGGCAAGCTCGGTCGAACGTAATCGGAGTACGTCCCGACGGAAGCCTGGCCGCCCGCTCCGCAGCGCGTCGCCACCGAATGCACGAAGGACTAATCACGTGGAAACACAGATGTGACGTGATTATAATCAAGTGCATAGAATACAATTATGATCAGAATGTTTTGCCAGCAGACCGCCATTCCTTGCTGGACATAGTGGCAAGCTCGGTCGAACGTAATCGGAGTACGTCCCGACGGAAGCCTGGCCGCCCGCTCCGCAGCGCGTCGCCACCGAATGCACGAAGGACTAATCACGTGGAAACACAGATGTGACGTGATTATAATCAAGTGCATAGAAGGTAGAAAGTTGATAACATTTCAAAAATGCTCGTGTGTCTTCTCGCCCACAAACTTTCAATCGTCTTCACATAGTAACTGCTCAGAGGAGTCCATCAATCAGGAAAGTGTTTTTTTTAAAACCGTTTATTTAACTTGCAATGTATTTATGTATGTTTGTTTAGTTAAAATCTTGCGATCGATTTTACTTATTTATTTATTTACATGAAAGTTAACAGTTTTACACCAAAGCACTTACACGGATAGAATTTCAGACATAAAAATTGGTTGCTTGTTAAGTCGGTTTACGGACGATAGTTTAACGTGGAAACGTCATAACAAAACATTGATGAAATGATTGCATACTTTTATGACGATTCAGTTAGCGTAACGGGACAATGAGTCAACCTTTTTTCGTGCGTGCAGCCGGCGTCCGTCGATTTATTAGACGATGTCACGTTAAAAATTGGTTGTCTTTAAAGTCGGTTTACGGACAATAGTTTAACGTGAAAACGTCATAACAAAACATTGATGAAATGATTGCATACTTTTATGACGATTCAGTTAGCGTAACGGGACAATGAGTCAACCTTTTTTCGTGCGTGCAGCCGGCGTCCGTCGATTTATTAGACGTTAATTACAATACAACACGTCAAAATTACAATAATTAGAAAAAAAATGTTACATGGAAATACTAAATTAGACGAGCGACTTCCAGGGGTCCAAACAAACTGAAATTGAAATGAAGCCGTATTCCCGGTGACAATACATCCTTTTGTTATTTTGAAGTTGATTTCATGATGAACTTTGGAGGTGAAATAGTCTTTTGTTTTTAATAAAATCGTCATAAATACAATGCTGTGATCACCTTTTTGAATATGGAACCGTGTATTTTTATATTCATTTGAGCATTTGGCTTTTTGAGCATAAAAACTCTTTCAAATAAAAGCTTGTACGTAATAGCTTTTAGGTTTTTCGTAAATAATTTGAATTAGACTCTCTCCTCCTTTTCCTCATTTTGCTGGACCTTCAAGCAGGATATTAAACGCGCCGCCGGGGCTCAAGCGGGGAAAGTAATTTGGCCACACGGGAGTCCGTTTAGCGCTTTGCCGATATCCAAGGGTTTCTCAGTATTTTTGTATAAAACTTATAAAAACTAATTAATAAACTTTTTTTGAGGTCGGTACCAGCACACAGCTACTTACGTATCAAATGTTTTAGATTCGATAGCATTGCTGACACCGACTTCAAAAAAAAATTAAGGCCCCTAATTTAATTCGTACCCACCTTTGATTTCGTTATTGTTGGTTAATGTCTTGTATTTTAGTATATTAATATTATTTCATACTTTTGAGTGTATTTCATTTTGAAGTCGGTTTTTAGTTTTTTAAACTTTTATTTTTATTTTATTTATTTCTAGTGATAATGCTATTTATCTAATAACGTTAAACCCAATCACCCACTCGCCAATAGGAACACTCAAATCATAATACATGTGTTTCATCAGATACAGATTCCTGTGGCTTCCATCATCATCTCGACAGCATGAAAGTTAAGGAGTTAAAACTTCCATCATCAGCTCATCTGAATAACCTGAAAGAATACAACTATCGGTCTATACGTATCTACGTAAAATATTTGAAGAATTATCCTCCAACTCCTAATCGTTAAGGAGTTGTACCTTCCTTCATCAGCTCATCAACATGAGATGATGACTACCAGACGAAAATACTTTCATTATTTTAGAAAACACAAGAAACACGTAAAACGTGCCTATAAAATTTGAGGGTTGCCCTCGATTTCCCTGGGATCCCATCATCAGATCCTGACTTGGTGACAATGGGACCCCCTCGGGAGTATACTCTTTCGAATAAAAAAATAATTTTCAAAATCGGTTCACAACCGGCGTAGATATCGCGTAACAAACATACAAAAAAAAACAACATACAGTCGAATTGAGAACCTCCTCCTTTTTGAAGTCGGTTGAAAATTCTATTAAAGGTGGTAGATGTTGGTTGAAAGGCTATTGTAAGAATGCATGCGTGCAAGTTTTTGTGTGTGTACGTGTAGGTGTGTAGGTGCGTAAATGTCTATTTTCTTTCTACTACGCACCATTACAACTTCACAGCCCATAACTTCCCCACTGTTGGGACACAGGCTGGTCCCCAACTCGAGAAGGTTAGGCCATACACTACATGTAAGGACTAAGATCGGATTGGTCGGTCGAGTTTTAAGGGCTAGTGGCAAACCAAACCTCCCATGAGGTCACTGAGAAGGCTTCGACTGCCATCCTTTGATAGCAACCGGCACTAATCAGTCATAAAAAAGAAAAAACTGAAACAAATTAAACAGACAAATGAAAAGCGAAAAATAAAAAGAACATTTTTAGTATAACTAAGCTCCTACACTACTGTATATACCTTAATAATTTTAAGTCAACGCCAATAAAAATAAAAACCGGCCAAGTGCGAGTTGAACTCGCGTGGAGAGGGTTCCGTACAATGCCAAAGTCAAATACAAAATAACACATTTGAAATCCTCACAGTAAGACGCGAGTTAACTACTACTAGCGCTATCTAGTGGTGTTTTAGTGAACTATTTTTCGTAAGTGAACGTAATATATTGACTTTACCACTTTATTTTCAGTTGATAGAATTTTTATAGGTTTTCCTGTAATAATCTATATTTTGCATTTGTTTCAAAATTTTAGGCTCAGTAGTTTCGGAGATCATGGGGGGTGGAATGGTAAATTTTCATCTTATTTCATAAATAAAATCAAAACTATTTATTTTAAAATAATAACAAAAATATATTTGGGATCCTCATTACGAGCCCTTTCATTTGATATATGATACAGTAAGGTTAAAATAACCCTTACTTAAAAAACATATTTATTTACTTTGCACATCTGTGTTTGGGTCGTAGGATTACATCATTCCTACCAAATTTCATCTGATTTGGTCCATTAGATTCGGAACAAATTGACTGTGACAGACGGACGGACAGACAGACAGACGCACGAGTGATCCTTTAATAATTCAGTTTTTTATGGTACAGAACCCTAAAAACAAGCACATTCATTTTTAAGTAAACTAAAATAATGATGGTAGCGGAATGCGTCCCTTTGCTGGAAATTGCCGAACGTTCCGTTTGTTTGGCGCCGACTCAAAATCATTACGTACAAAAAGTTCTTTTTATTTTTCGCTTTTCAGAAGCAGTTAATATAACTCAGTAACGCAGCCCAGGACAACGAGCGAAGTTAGTTCCGGCGCTTCGCCAGCTGTTGCCGCTGCACGCTCGCTTCGCTCACTCGGCTCGTGCGATGGCCTAAAAGTCGTTTCAGTCCTCGCTACCTTACCAGCCGACCTTGCCCCACCTAGATTAGACGGGCGGCATGATTGAAGAGTGTTTGTCGGGAGCCGTCAAAGATGCCGTTAAATGAACGAACGAACCATACTCATTCCATTCATTCATGCCAGTTTCCCATTGCGTTGGGGAATCTTGGTATGCCCGCTTCCATCTTCGGCAACATCGTCACTTACCACCAGGTGAGTTGTTGTCAAGGGTTTATCAATTGTTATAAAAAAAAATCTCTAGTAAACCTAACACTGACGATTTTTTTTTCTTTTTTTTTAATTCACAATTGGCAAACCCTTGACAACATGTCACCTGGTGGTAAGTTACGATGTTGCCGGAGATGGAAGCGGGCTTACCAAGATTCCCCAACGCAATGGGGAACTGGCTATCTTATCTTCATGCCGGAACACACCAATGATATCAACATTGATATTTGGCGGCAAGACTTAGATAAAATGGTGTTAGCCAGGCGGGCTTAGAAAATGCCCTACCACCAACCAAACCGAGTCTTATAATTGACCCAGCCGGGAATCGAACCCGCGACCTCCTGTGTAAAGCCATTTAACTATGCCTCTGAGCTACGGAGGCGGTAAAACGTAAACATATGGTTACTTCAAATCACATTCGTACTTCCTACTACTTATAATATTATAAACGCGAAAGTTTGTAACAATGTATGGTTGCATGTTTGTTACTCTTTCACGCAAAAACTACTGAACGGATCTGGCTGAAATTTGGTAGGTAGACAAATTAGGACCTGGATTAACACACAGGCTACATTTTTCCACGCTCGCGAGCCGCTTGGGGCTAGCGCACTGCGCAACCTCGAAAAGTCATAGAAAAGTTATTGTCGAAACAGCTAGTCGTTCAAAAAATGTATATATGGGTCGACTTATAACCTTCTTCGTTTTTTCGTCGATTAAAAACGACATCCAGGACGGCGGCAGAGCCGTGGGATAAAGCTAGCTATAGCAGACTAGAAGATTGTCACCTCCACACATTTTCTACTTCCAAGTGCAGCGTATTACTCAAATTTTCCGCACGGATAGCTTCGCACCACCTGGCAGCTGGAGATATGCAGGGTTGACAAACACCTGGACGCGGCACATTATTTGTGATGCATTGCATCAGGTCTGAAACTGTGATTCCTTGTTATGTTAACATCAAATCAGCTCATATACGTCCCCACCGAGGGGCTTGAGCCTACCCTGAATTAGGGCGATCGGGCCTTAGTCGACCACGCGGGCCCAGCACGGGTTGGTCGACTTCACACACAACCTTCGAGTTTCTTCGCAGGCGTGTGCAGGTTTCCTCACGATGTTTTTCCTTCACCGTAACAGCGTCGGATAAACGTACATATGAAATCGAAATTCGAAAGCACATTGTTACGTGGCAGGACTCGAACCATGACCTCCCGGACAGGAGGTAGCGGCCCTATCCGTTACGCCACCGAGGCTCTTGGAATGATGAATGTAAGTATGCAAAGTGTTAGATTATCATCATCATCATATCCACTGAAAGGCGTCCACTGCTGGACAAAGGCTCACCTCCAAGAAGTTTTACAATGACCGGTCCTAAGCTGCCCGCATCCTGTGGGGTTCCCACGACCTTCACTAAGTCGTACTAGGTCATCCCGTGCGCGGTCGTCACTCGAGAACTTCACTACTTCAACCACCATCTCTTCTACGAGCTACGTGCTACGTCCACTGCCACTTAAGTTAAGTGATTCTGAGAGCTATATCGGTTACTTTGGCTCTTCTATGGATATCATCATCTCTGATTCGATCGCGCACGGATAAATTTCATAATTATTTATTCACATATTATTTGAAATAGTAAGTTACATGTGTAAATTACATGGTATGTCAATTACAAATAACCTTTTTTAAGGCATTAGTGAAAATAAATTACTATCATACAACACAATGCAAGAAAATCAATAATAAATGTCAATTAATAAAGAATTGTCAAATATTACCGTCGATCATAAACAATATATATATTTTTTAAATTTAAACACGAATTACTCTATTTTATAATTTGTCATCAAAATATTCCTTCATCCCTTCTTAATATTATAAATGCGAAAGTAACTCTGTCTGTCTGTCTGTTACGCTTTCCCGCTTAAACCTCTCAACCGATTTTGATGAAATTTGGCACAGACAATCTTTAGACCCTGAGAAAGGACATAGGCTACCTGAGTTACCACGCTCGCGAGCCGCTTGCGGCTCGCGCACTGCGCACCCTCGAAAAGTTATAGAAACGTTGTCCACGCGGGTGAAGCCGCGGGAAACAGCTAGTTGTATAATAATTCTTATTCACAAGCTTTGATAGCTAGCATAGCATGTTCCATCGCCGTTTGGGTAAGCTCGAGCCTTATGAGGCCCGTAGTAAGCGAGGTCAACGGAAAATAGCACCCCTTATTTATATGTAGGGGACGTCTCAAAATTGTTTTTTCAAGATTTTTTTTTGATTACTTTGTTGGCGTGATTGATATGTATACCCATGTCTAATTACAGCTTTCCTGTACTAAAGGTAGTGGTTTACTAGTCTTCGATCAGTTCCTCCACAGTATTATGGTATAGTTTGACAGAGATCGCAACAGTTTTCGTATACTGTTATCAAACGGCAATGAACTAAGTTCCAGGGCCTATCGGCCATTTGCCCACTTGAACGTTGGCCGGTATGATGGCCGATAGGACCTCGTCTCGCTTAAGAGGATAATAAGCTAGCACGGTGACTTCAAAACCAACGAAGACAGCTTTATTTAAAAAAAAAACTAATTTTTTTAGGCAAAATAATATACACATACTTTTATTTTAAACTTCTTGAGTTAAAGCATCTGTTTTTTCTTTACTATATTGTCACGTTTGATAATTTTATACGGAGTATCTCTGTAACATTTAAAAATTGAGAAAATTCAAGAAAATTAACAAGCTAAAAATAATAATCTGGCTATTAAGAAAATGCCTTTGTCTCATTCAATGTTCTGGGAATTGGAACACGAGACATCACACTGGCCACTAATAAAAGACTATGCCTAGTGTAATCAAATCATATAATATGATCAATAATTAGAACTGTTTTTTTTTCAATTAGGTACGTTGGTAAGCCCGTTTTATCTTCTACATCATCGTCACTTACCATCAGGTGAGATGATGCCAAGGGCTACCAATTTGTGAATAAAAAAACCGGTAAAGTCCGAGTCGGAACCGCGCACAAAGGGTTCCGTACCGTCATACTAGATGGCGCTAGTTTCTTCAAGTTTAAAAAAACACGTTTTTTGTATGGAGACTTTCACTTTTTAATTTTTAGTATTTTGTTGTTATAGCGGCAACAGAAATACATCATCTGTGAAAATTTCAACAGTCTCGTTATTGCGGTTTATGAAATACAGCCTGGTGCTCGTAGAACAGATGACCGTAGGGGCAGTAAAGTTCTCGAGTGGCGACCACGCACCGGAAGGCGTAGTTTGGCAGGCCTCCCACTCGGTGGACCGATGAACTGGTGAAGGTCGCGGGAAGCCGTTGGATGCGGGCAGCGCAGAACCGGTCGTCGTGGAGATCCTTGGGGGAGGCCTATGTCCAGCAGTGGACGTCCTTCGGCTGATATGATGATGATGATGATTTTGAAATACAGCCTGGTGACAGACGTACGGACGGACAGCGCAGTCTTAGTAATAGGGTCCCGTTTTTACCCTTTGGGTACGCAACCCTAAAAATGGACAACCATTTGCACAAAAAAGTATCTTAAAAGCTAAATCAGCAATTGCATAGGTAAAGAGCTATGAAATAACAACTATTCGTCAACAGCTACATACTTACATGAGAGTAGAACACATTTCGAAGGTTACGCTTCGACTTGTGAAACGAAACAAATTCATCATCATCATCATCATCATCATCATCATATTAGCCGACGGACGTCCACTGCTGGACATAGGCCTCCCACAAGGATTTCCATGACGACCGGTTCTGCGCTGCCCGCATCGGTCGACCGAGTGGGAGGCCTTGCTACGCTACGTTTTCCGGTGCGCGGTCGCCACTAGAGAAATGTACTGCCCCAAAGGCCATCTGATCTGTTCTACGGGCTATGTGCCTCGCCCACTGCCACTTAAGTTTAGCAATTCTGAGAGCTATGTCGGTTACTTTGGTTCTCCTACGAATCTCCTCGTTTCTGATTCGATCACGCAGAGAAACTCAACAACGAAACAAATTATGTTTTACAAATTTGCTGAAGTCACAAAAAAAATGGCATTTCCACAAAGTTGCGAATCAGCTGACGGACTTGTGAAATCGTAAACTTTTTGCGTTTTCACAAAGGTTTTTGGACAAAAGTTATTTTGTTTCGTGTTTTCCAATAACATAAGGTTGTCTGGAAGAGATTGCTCCTAGTAATAAGAACGCCTACTATATATATCTCATGTCATCCCCAAGAATTAGCTTTAACAAACTGTATTGCTGTGTAGGTACTAAAAGTGAAAAAAGTGAAAACCAGCTCATATACGTCCCCACCGAGGGGATCGAGCCTACCTTGAATTAGGGCGATCGGGCCTTAGTCGACCACGCGGGCCCAGTGCGGGTTGATCGACTTCACACACAACCTGCGAGTTTCTCCGCAGGCGCACTAAAACTGTAAATAAATAAAAAAAATGTTGTTTCATCAGTAGAAGTCCATAAAAAATGTGATTCATTTTACCTAACGCCACATACAGGTTGTAAAAAAATTGGCGTAGGACCCGTTAACTGAGGCTTCTACTGATTACACTGAACAACTTTCCCCGAGGGACCCAGAGTCAATTCGCAAAAAAAAATATTCGATGCTCCATACAAAAAATGCACAAAATTGATCAATCAGCTGATCGTTTTGTATGAAGAGTTTGCGTTTTCAGCAAACTTGTAGAACAAAAGTTGTTCAGTTTGATGAGTAGAGGCCCCAGATAACGGGAGCTACACCAATTTTGTTATACCCTGTATGTGTACAGTTTATTAGTAAGTTTGTTCCGTTGGGAAGGAATCTCCTATTAGCTGATCGGGTTGTATGGGAATCCCTATTCCGAAACATGAGTAGGGTCATGTTTAAAATATATTGTGCTAGAAGATTAGCACCTGATACGACTTTCCATCCCGCCTTGGAACAGTCGTCTCTGTCTTTTTATTTACGTGTGAAGAGTAAAGAAAATAACCACACTTTTTTCACTTTTGAATGTTTTGCGTTTCAATTGAAAACTATAGTTAACAAGCTGTCCCGGCGAACTACGTACCGCCTTACATTACACTACCCTACACTACACTACACTACCCTACACTACACTACCCTACATAAAATCCTACTCCTGACAATAACGAACTCAACAAAAAAAGAATTAGCGAAATCGGTCCAGCCGTTCTCGAGTTATGCGCTTAGCAACACATTTTGCGATTCATTTTTATATTATAGATGAAAAAAAATCCAACTGGCATATTGAAGTGTGTGTTTAGACTAATGGACTAAGAAAATTTAGAGGTACTAAATCGGTCTGATTTACCTGCCAAATGTTAATCTTTGTTTTAAAAGAGATAAGATAAGATAGATACTCTTTATTGTACATACCAGTTAAAAAAACAAATTATAAAAAAGTTAAGGAATCGTGTTTCTGCAAATGAGTAAATAAAGTCATTGAAATGAAGAATCAGGTTAAAAATATAACTTTCATGTGTTTTGTAATTCCTGAGAAAAATCGAGATACTACGACCTTCCAATGCGTCGCCTTAAAAACCGTAATCTTCCCCAGAGTGGTGGGCCATGGATCTCTCCCCAAAATTGGGAACTCTAGGCTTTATTCCATACACGTGGGTCGATTCCGGGTTGGTGTAGGGCTAGAGTAATAGGGGTTGTTGCAAAACCACTGTCAGACTTTTTTCAAGCCTATAAGGCATTTGACACGTCTTAACGACTACCATCTAATTATAGCAACCGACACCAATGACTTCACGTGGCTTGCAAAGTACGGAAACGGTCGAGAAAATGCCACAGTCACTCCCTGGACACTTCATACAACGGGCCAGAAATGACATTTCAAAAAAGGTATGACGGAACAAACAAAATGGCGGCGAAATCTTATACATTCGACAACCAAACTGTAACCAATCTGTATCAATCTGGGTGACGACGACGGGGTGAGGTGTGAAGTGTCCATACTGTATGTTAGTACTAATACTCGTATATATGCTTTGCCGCATTCAAACCCACAATTCCACAGTTTGTTATCAGTCACACCCATCTAGGGAATGACCATGCTTTAGGTCAGTTAACGTACGTAATCGACCCAACCACGCAAGTCACACGAGCTACGAGCGTCCCGCCTGCCATCCCTAAACCCTGAAGCCCCACGACACCCTCACCGTCGGCAGCGCCGCGATAAACAAACAAACGCCATCCAAGTTTCTAGAACCGTTTCTAGGCTACGTTTTAATATCTATAGTCTATACCTATGTACACTGAGATATAGAGTTAGACTGGAAACATACGCTGTTTGCGATTTTTTTAAATATTCAAAAAAGGTAACACACGCTTTTAAATAGTAAAGAAAAATTACGATAGATAGATAGATAATTCGTTTATTCACCGACCAAGCACAAAAAACAATAGGTAATAGGTTGGTAATAATAAAAAATCAAAGTTACACCACATAAACTAGTTTAGAGCTACGAGTACTTACTAATAAATGCAGAGATTAACTGCCAGGCCAGTAAAAAAGGTCCTGGCTCAGTATATTATGTTATAAGTGAATACCCATAACGCTGATATTCTGCCAGGGCCCTCACCAGTGTTCGCACCGCAACGGCATACTAAGAACAGTAATAATTACTCATAATAAATACTTTTATGCTACATGCAGTACATGTTATGATTTTTCTGTCTCTCTTACCGTTTTAGCGGGTTGTTGACCATCTCCATGAATGGTTGAATGGATTTATATCAAACATGGGTTCTATCTAACTACTTCGATTAATTTAGCTTTAAAAACGCATTGAAATGGCTAATCCGTTTAGGAACTGCGATGATATGTACAGACGCACACACATAGACAGATATAGGCTTCAAAGTTATAGCACCTCTCATTTTGCGTGAAGGCTTATATCACCTCCAACCACCTACGTTGTAACCACTGTTTACTTCAATTAGGGATTTTTTATAAAAAAAATATTCTGTAATTTACAGGATATGAGGATTGATTTTGATTTCCTCAAATTCAGTTTTATTACACAGAACAGAAAAAATATCCTAATGCACCCTTTTCTTTCTAGTTGTAACTATATTGCAATTTTAATCGAAACATTATGATAATTTATGAACTTCATATCAAAACAGTATAAAATGATTTTGTTTTCATATTTTTTTAAAATTTTTCAGATTTTATTTGTAATGAATTAAAAAACAAAATTTTCACACGATTCGTCTGCAGCGATTGACGTAACAGCCAAGTAGCAGTACGAGCTGACATCGAGTTGCCAATTTTAGGGACGGAGGAGCCTGAATTTATCCTCTTTCACTCTGATGTTGTGAATTAACGCGGTCATATTACAAACTTTCGTTATTTTTACATATACGATAGAAAAACCAAGGTTGAAAAAAAATACACTTATTGTTGATGATGTTCCTTAAAGTCAAAAGCTAATAATAAAAAAATCCCAAAAAAATAGGTCTACACTGTTACTTTCAGCTCTAATTATGACTAATATTATGAAGTATAAATTTTAAAAAATATGCAACAATATTTGTTACGATAATACAAAGTGAGTAATGTTATTATTTTTTATACTTTCACTGTAGTTTTTGATTGAAACAAAAAACCATTGAAAAAGTGTGGTTATTTTCTTTACTCTTAACACGGCAAGAAAAAGACAGAGACAACTATTTTTTTTAATTTTTATTCCATTTTATTTTATTTAGAACAACAAACGATTATATACAATGAAGCTTATGCTATAAGTATTAAATTAAACTAAAAGAAAAAAAATTGTACAACCAGCACTGTTGTCCCCAATTTGAAATAATAAATACATACAGAGAGGACAAAAAAAAGGGAAAAGTACAACAAAAAATTTGTTAGTTATTATGTTCCAATCAATACCTCGCCTCAACTCCATGCCTTCCTGTACTCGCCCAGGGCGTAACTTTTTCAATCACGCCCCAACGCGATCAATCACTGCCTCACTCCAGCTCACTCAAGCCTTCCGACGTCCAATTTTAATAAAGTCCTCCAAAGAATTATTGCTTCTAAGTATTAGCTCCTAGCTCGAAACAGCTGCTTACTTCCACCAAAGTATATAATATATTAGTATTGACATATAGTATGGACACTCCCTGCCGCTCTCTAGATTGCGACCTCACCCCCTCGTCATCTATATTGACACAGATTGGTTACAGTTTGGTTGATTTTGTTTGCTCCGTCATTTGTTTTTAGAAATGTC
Organism: Coleophora flavipennella; assembly: GCA_947284805.1. NCBI lineage: Eukaryota > Metazoa > Arthropoda > Insecta > Lepidoptera > Coleophoridae > Coleophora > Coleophora flavipennella. The sequence goes on along the minus strand of OX369265.1, from coordinate 16,617,432 downwards.
ATTTCACGACCATTTGTATGCAGTGTCCGGGGTGTGCTTCCACGAAACTGTTTTTAGGGTTCCGTAACTCAAAAGGTAAAAACGGAACCATTTTAGGATCACTCGGTTGTCTGTCTGTCCATCCGTCCGTCCGTCTGTCACAGCCAATTTGCTCGGAAACAACTGGAGCGATTGAGTTGAAATTTGGTACATATAATATGTAAGTCGGTGACCCAAAGTCGCAAGTGTTACGTAAATAAATGAATTTTAAATATGAGGGCTACTATTGGGGGGTGAACTAGATAATTATATACTTAGAGGTTAAAGACATGTTGCCTAGTCAGGCCATAAAATAAGGGCCGTTATTTACGCAGTAGAAAGTCACATAATAATATCTGTGGTTATATGCAACCCTTAGAGCGTCGGTGGAGTAACGACTAGGGCCGCCGCCCCCTGTCCGGGAAGTCGTGGTTCGAATCCTGCCACGTACCAATGTTATTTCAAATTTAGATTTCATATGCACGTTTATCTGACGCTCTTACTGTGAAGGAAAACATCGTGAGGAAACCTGCCAGCTGATCGACCAATTTTGACCATTTTAGTATGGAGGGTCTAATTTTTTTTTAGAATTATGGGTTCCTTGGGGAAAGTTGTTTAGTACGATGAGTAGAACCCCCAGTTAACGGGTCCTACACCAATTTTTTTACACCCTATATACAGGGTGTAACATAAAGGTGTGGTGATACTTTAAGGTGGGCTTGTACTCGTCAAACTGAACAACTTTCTCCATGGAACCCATAGTCAAATCGCAAAAAAAAATTTGAACATCCCATACTAAGTTGGCTGATCAGCTGATCGAGTTAGTATGGGAGAGCCAAATTTTTTTTTGCGATTTGACTATGGGTTCCATGGAGAAAGTTGTTCAGTTTGATGGGTAAAAGCCCACCTTAAAGTATCACCACACCTTTATGTTACACCCTGTATATATATATTTATGTGTGTTTGCGGATAATTTCATCGTTTATGAACCGATTTTAATGATTCTTTTTTTGTTGGAAAGGAGATATCCCAAGGACCACCATATAAAGAAACTATGATAAGGAAACCCGGATCTGATGATGGCATCCCAGAGAAATCGAGGGGAACCTTATTTTTCTGTATGAAGTCGGTTTTTTTGTTACATCTGCAATCTGCATAAATCCCTGCCTAATTAAATAAAACAACTTCATTAACGAGAGAGCGACACAGGCGCAGACGGCGCGCCTCGCCGCATACATTGCGGCCCGCTCACCCCACTCGCACTTGACCGGAAAATGTCATCTTGGTTGTAGTGATATCACGGATAAGATAAATAAGGTTGGATTGGCAATAGTCACACTTTTGTTTGAAAACCAGCGTCGCCGCCTGTCTCCCACCCATCAACTCCACTACACAAGCAATAATAACACACATACACGAATTGCGCGTACTAATACGCAAAACACACTTAGAACACAGGGCTGCAATTGTGTCTCACACCATTTCGAGAGTCTGTACGTTACACATAACCACACGCAAATAAAAAGTACAAGTTCGGTTAAGTATGATTGTCTAATCATACTTGAGGCGCGGCTGCCCAGCGCACATTTCCAATCCAACCTTATTTATCTGATCCGTGGGTGATATAGTCCCTTTTCATTGTTTTTATTAGGGATTCGTATATCCACTCTCTGGTCGAGAGTGGCCAGCGATAGGGTCCACTGGAAGGAATTGGAGGAGGCCTATACCAAAAGGCACACCGAACTTAGGGATCTTCTTTATTATTCAAACCAGTTACTGTTTTGCTTCATTTTCTAAGTTCTGAAATAAAAGGCGTATAATTATATATTCATTATATATATATATAAAAAACAGCTGATAATCGTCAAAGGCCTCCCCCAAGGATTTCCACGACGACCGGTCCTGCGCTGCCCGCATCCATCGGCTTCCCGCGATCTTCACCAGGTTGTCGGTCCACCGGGTTGGAGGCCTGCCTACGCTACTTTTTGTGGTGCGCGGTCACCACTCGAAAACTGTACTGCCCCAACGGCCATCTGTTCTACGAGCTATGTGCCCTGCCCACTGCCACTTCAGTTTAACGATTCTGTGAGCTATGTTTATTACTTTGGTTCTCCTGCGGATTTTCTCGTTTCTGATTCGATCACGCAGAGAAACTCCGAGAATAGCACGCTCCATTGCCCTCTAAGTGACCTTGAGCCTTCTTAAGAATTGTAAGACTACAATATTAATTACAGAAAGTGTTTGCGCATTGGCACCGAAAATTTATACCTTCTTACCGTGTATCATAAATAAATATTTTCTTATTCTTATAGTTTTTTTTTAAATCAGCTAAGTGTGAGGCTTACTCGCGCTAAGGAGTCCGAACTGAATGACAAAAAAAACCGGCCAAGTGTGTGTCGGGTCACGCGCAATGTAGGGTACCGTAGTTGCCATTATCGCGTCCATACCTAATTTTCAAATTTTCAAATACAATTATAGTTGTTAGGGGGTGGGGACACTCGACTCCAACAAAATTTAGCACTTTTAAGCCTATTTTTCGAAAACGGAACCCTAAATATAAAATGGTATTACAACTATTTTTTTAGCTCTAACACGACTGGGGTTTGTCATCAAACAAAAAAAATCATCCCCACTTTACTTGTAGGGAAGGTACCCTTAAAGTTTTTTCCAAATTTTTTTCTACAGTTCTCTCCGCACTATTAATATATATATCTTTGCCAAATTTCAGCTCTGGACTACTAATAGTCTAGGAGCTATAGGGCGCGGACAGACAGACGGACAGACATGACGAAACTATAAGGGATCCTTGTTGTTTGTAATGTGAGTAGGTATCATTGTCATAGTACTATCTAGTTGTGTGGGGAGGTGCGGCGGTACGAAACTATCTAGTTGTGTGGGGAGGTGCGGCGGTACGAAACTATCTAGTTGTGTGGGTGTGGGGAGGTGCGGCGGTACGAAACTATCTAGTTGTGTGGGGAGGTGCGGCGGTACGAAACTATCTAGTTGTGTGGGTGTGGGGAGGTGCGGCGGTACGAAACTATCTAGTTGTGTGGGTGTGGGGAGGTGCGGCGGTACGAAACTATCTAGTTGTGTGGGTGTGGGGAGGTGCGGCGGTACGAAACTATCTAGTTGTGTGGGGAGGTGCGGCGGTACGAAACTATCTAGTTGTGTGGGTGTGGGGAGGTGCGGCGGTACGAAACTATCTAGTTGTGTGGGGAGGTGCGGCGGTACGAAACTATCTAGTTGTGTGGGGAGGTGCGGCGGTACGAAACTATCTAGTTGTGTGGGTGTGGGGAGGTGCGGCGGTACGAAACTATCTAGTTGTGTGGGTGTGGGGAGGTGCGGCGGTACGAAACTATCTAGTTGTGTGGGGAGGTGCGGCGGTACGAAACTATCTAGTTGTGTGGGTGTGGGGAGGTGCGGCGGTACGAAACTATCTAGTTGTGTGGGGAGGTGCGGCGGTACGAAACTATCTAGTTGTGTGGGTGTGGGGAGGTGCGGCGGTACGAAACTATCTAGTTGTGTGGGGAGGTGCGGCGGTACGAAACTATCTAGTTGTGTGGGTGTGGGGAGGTGCGGCGGTACGAAACTATCTAGTTGTGTGGGGAGGTGCGGCGGTACGAAACTATCTAGTTGTGTGGGTGTGGGGAGGTGCGGCGGTACGAAACTATCTAGTTGTGTGGGGAGGTGCGGCGGTACGAAACTATCTAGTTGTGTGGGTGTGGGGAGGTGCGGCGGTACGAAACTATCTAGTTGTGTGGGGAGGTGCGGCGGTACGAAACTCCCGCAGTGCTAGACAGACCCGCACTTGGCCGGTTTTTTTAAAAGGTTTTTCTGTTGGTTAAAGATACTTATATGTACTGTTTTCTCATCTGTATCAGAGAACTTTTGATTGTTAAAAAGAGTTCTAGAAGAGAGCTGGCTGGTGGTAGGGCATTTTCTAAGCCCGCCTGGCTAGCTACCACCATCTTATCTAAGTCTTGCCGCCAAACATAAGTGTTAACAACATTGATGTGTTCCGGCTTGAAGATAAGATAGCCAGTTCTCCATTGCGTTGGGTAATCATGGTAAGCCCGCTTCCATCTTCGGCATCATCGTCACTTACCATCAGGTGAGATGATGCCAAGGGCTTACCAATTGGGAATTTAAAAAAAGAATAGTTTAGTGGTATTTTTCTCAATTGATTTCTCGTGGCATTACCGCTTGACACTACAACTGCGAACGATAAAACGTTTGTTAGGTTTTGTTATGACAATACGAAGAACCCCCCCTGGGTGGTGGAACTGATAGTTACGTAAGTAAGACTGCGGTACTGGAGATAAAAAATACTTTCCAAGCGGTAGTAAAGTCAGCGTCATATAGTACGTAGCTGTCAAGCTCACCAAATACTTGGAAACGTCCAAAATAGGCTAGGCTAGCAGTGGCGATGTGGTTGTTACGGTACTAACTTTGGCTTGGATGTAACCAATTGTTAGGCGTTGTAGGTGCTCTGGTATATTTGTAGATGGTGGATAGTCCGAACAATTTGATCGCTTTGACTGAGTCATTGTTATTGACCATTTTGTATGATTCCAAGTATTTAGTGATATTGACTGCTATGTACTATATGACGCTGACTGTACCACGGGTGATCAAGGTTTTTCTCGACCGTTTCCGTGTTTCGCAAGGCTGATGCCAGTTGTAATAATATATGGCGAGTTGTTATGCCAAAGCATGGGCCTATTAGGCGGCAATGGGCATGACAATTTCTGAGAGTGCCCTGAAACCTCCACCAATCAGGACTTTGCCCTCGTGGGTTGCGTGAGACCTAACATTCCCAAGTTTGGAAACAGACCAGTGGCAAAGTATATAAATATATTAGTACTAACATACAGTATGGACACTCCCTGCCGTTCTCTAGATTGCGACCTCACCCCCTCGTCACCCAGATTGATACAGATTGATTACCGTTTGGTTCTTGAACGTATGGGATTTCGCCCCCATTTTGTTTGTTACGTCATTCCTTTTTTGAAATGTCATTTTCGGCCCGTTGTATGAAGTGTCCAGGGTGTGCTTCGGCAGACTTACGTCAACATGCCGAAATGTGCTGTGACATGTCTCAAATGCACCTGTCTCAATAACAGTGAAGATAGGACGGGAACGAACATTGTGACACGAGAATTTTATATATAAGATTTAAAATGCCAAATGGATACTATTCCTTAAATTGAAATGAATACAAATCATTGTTGTACAACCTACTCGTTGATGGTTTTACGGTTCATAATACGACTCGAACTTAACCGTTTAAGAATAATGTTTATTTATAATAAATGGTAGTTTGTGTAGGACCCCTACCTTTGGCCACGAAATGAAAACAGCGCAGGCGCAGGCACGCCGTTGCTACGTTGTTGTAGTATAGTAGGCAGTGCGACGTTGCGACACCGCCACGTGCGAGGGAAACAGATTCATTGCCACGTGCAGCCAACAGAGAGAGAGGGGCGAACCGGTCGGGCAGGTAAAAGAGGGTTCTGTGTGCGCATGCACAGCACACCACAACAACGAAATCACGAAACCAGATGCAGGCAACATTATGTTCTTTGCAAGATAGGTAGGTAGGGTAGGAGTAGAATAGCCATATTGATTGTACTGGTAGCTGTCTGTATAAAAGTATATCCTTGCAAAATAACAGTATAGCTATGCGAAACACAGTTCACTGTTGTTACAGATATGTACTAGCATAAGTGCCAACAGTGGCCACTTTTAGCACTTACTTAAGCTTTTCCGTAACTACAGTGAAATACATTTCACAAATTTCGTGGTTTTGAGACAAACTACAGTACCTTCTCTCAAAATTCATTTATTAACATTTTCTTAAAAGTATGTACTCAGCGGGTAATTATATTCGAACTGATGACGTCCCTAGTTACCTGAGGGTCGCCCCTTAAGTGTATCTTGTTTCACTCAAGGGACCAAGACGAATCTAAAGACACCTCGCATTTCTGCAGGTTTAGCCAAAAAGTGGACAAGTGCGTGTCGGACCACGCGCAAAGGCGGGTCAAAATATAGAACGAATCTAAAGACACCTCGCATTTCTGCAGGCTCAGCCAAAAAGAGGACAAGTGCGTGTCGGACCACGCACAAAGGCGGGTCAAAATATAGAACCACGAAATTTGTGAAATGTATTTCACTGTAGTTAGCTACAGTGAAATACATTTCACAAATTTCGTGGTTTTTAGACAAACTACAGTACCTTCTCTCAAAATTCATTTATTAACATTTTCTTAAAAGTATGTACTCAGCGGGTAATTATATTTGAACTGATGACGTCCCTAGTTACTTGAGGGTCGCCCCTTAAGTGTATCTTGTTTCACTCAAGGGACCAAGACGAATCTAAAGACACCTCGCATTTCTGCAGGTTTAGCCAAAAAGTGGACAAGTGCGTGTCGGACCACGCGCAAAGGCGGGTCAAAATATAGAACGAATCTAAAGACACCTCGCATTTCTGCAGGCTCAGCCAAAAAGAGGACAAGTGCGTGTCGGACCACGCACAAAGGCGGGTCAAAATATAGAACGAATCAAAAGACACCTCGCAATTCTGCAGGCTCAGCCAAAAATAGGACAAGTGCGTGTCGGACCACGCGTAAAGGCGGGTCAACGTGCATATTTAAAAAAAAACAACTCTAACAAAAATTTACATATTAAAGCTTAATATTTCGCAAAAGAATCCCTGAATCAAAAAATGGATTCCACACACCCGTAATCTTTTTGAACGACCTATCCAACGACACTTCCACATCATGGGATAGACGAGAAAATATTCCCACTTTTACGTGTAAGGTGCCTTCGACCATTATTTAAGGGCGAAGAAGATATCATATTTTTTTTCAAGATTTTATTTTTTCATGTGTAGTAATATTATCCGAGGTCACCACTTAAGCTAAAAATGCATACGTATATTTAGAACAAGTGTTACCCCACTTTTGCTATGATTTTTGTATGAAAATCTACATTTCTGAAAAGCCAAACCATACTTTTTTTACCAAGATGTAGATGTAAAGTTAGGGCTTAAAGGTACAGTTATCTGTATTTATTGTTATAGATGTGGTACAATCAAGAGAGAAAAATAATATAATACAACTTTGAAGTTGGAACAGTCCCCCGTGGGCTATGATGCACAGCACAAATCGGAGCTCGGCTAGGGGCTTGGTTCTTTTAGAGATCTCATTACTTTTTAATGTTGAAAGCATTATGAACTTTTTACTCTTGGCAACCAACTTTATATTTTTTTAATGGGATTTCATTTCTTTTTGGCAGGCGCCCAAGATTTTTGGGCTCTATTTCTTGCACTTTGGTGTACAGACTGTAAAGATATACGATGTACCCTATAATAGAGGGTAAATTTTCCTTTTTATTAATTTATTCGTTGATTTTATGTTATTCCTAGCCTTTATACCAAATTTCAGTCTTTTAGAACTTCAGGAAGTACCCTAAAGATTTCGATGATCAATAGTGAGTGAATCAGTTAAGAATTCCCCGTATATCAAATGTTAAGAAATCTGAAACTATGAAAGCTAGATAATTGATACTAGACACATTTGATACGTCTGCCAAGAACATCTTATTCTGAAAATTTCAATTTTTAAGCATCACCCTAACCGAAGCTATGACGGCTCGAAAATACGAAAAAGCATTTCTTTATACATAGGAGGGATTGGAAGGGGAAAGTTTCTGATTTCTTAATTTTCCCGTTTTTTATATTCAATTACTAGTCAACATACTTTGATCTTTTACTTTTTACAATTTGTTGTAGTCTTCTAGAACTTCAAGGAGTACCCTTGAGGTTTTTATAATCTTTAGATACAATCATCAAAATTTCAGCTTTCTTACATCATCCGGACCGAAGCTATGACGGTTCAAAAATACGAAGAAACGCTTCCAGAAAACTGAGGTAATGCCCCGTTCGTCCTTTCGCTCGTCTTGGCGGGGGCACTACCGTGCGCCTAGATAAAAATTGGTGAAATCGGTCCAGTCGTTTTCAACTTATGCACTTACCAACGAACACTATTTTAATTTTTTATTTATATAGATTTGATTACGTTTTTTAAAAAGCGTCGGTGGCACAACCGGTAACGACTCGGTCCATCTAACAAGAGGTACCGGGTTCAAATCTGGACGGCCAATGTGCCAATGAGTTTTTCAAAAAATTACGTACATACTTACCGATTGCTTTAACGGTGAAGGAAAACATCGTGAGGAAACCTGCACAACGCCTGCGAAGAAACTCGAAGGTTGTGTGTGTGTGAAGTCGACCAACCCGCACTGGGCCCGCGTGGTCTACTAAGGCCTAATCGCCCTGATTCAGGGTAGGCTCGAGCCCCTCGGTGGGGACGTATATGAGCTGTAATGATGATGATGATGATGACGTTTTACTGTGACTTACTTAATGAGAAAGTAATGATTCAGTTGACGATATTACAAGCTAATTGAAATAATGACAATTCACTATCGCAATGCCCACAAATTGTAAGAAACTCTGACGCAAGCAGAGAATTCCACTCCATCGCTGTCCGCATAATAAACGAGGAAAGGGTAATGCTTCCACTTCGTTACTGTCTATATTCGATCAACCATCCTGACTGAAGGTGGAATGTAGCTGGGAGAATCAGGTCGTGTGTTTCTTCAAAAGAATATTGATAGACAGCCGACTTTGCGGCGACGCTCAAGGCTTTGCAGTTTAATTTTGACTAGCTCGTCATCGCCAATGATTCGCCGATAGCGTTAGGGAAACTTGTATATAGCTGAATCAGTATTGGTTTAAAGTTTTGCAGGTATATACTTAACTCCACTTTGGATCATAATGACCGGCATAGGCAGGTGCTCACTCTAAGGCTTCCTGGTGTTTTCTTTTATTTTCTAATCAGTAGTAAAAAGATCAAGTTAAAAATTAACGCACGCAAGTTTTATCCATTTCCAATAGTATTTGAACAATTAAAAATTTAAAAAACCCCCGACAAAAACCTCTAAAAAGTGACGACTCTTGGATCAAAATATTACTACTTAAATTAAACTCAAAGGGTCAATACATATTATTGTTTACTTTTTAGAGGTTTTTGTCGGGGGTTTTTTAAATTTTTAATTTAATTTTTATTTCGTGCTTTTTAAACTTTGCATAACTATTACATACAATCGAAACTCTACCCCCACATTCATACAAATAGTTTCCGGGACGAAACACGATACTGCGACACAAAATCTAGCCTATTTTGAATCGAAATTGAGTGGAAGTTGCTCACCTCCCTTGTTTGAAACTGCAATTAAATGTGTTATAACTCTAAACTTCAAATCCATGGACCCGTGGAAGTTTTTTACTTTTTTAACCGCTGCTTCAGCAGATTCCAGGAGATGCTGCAGCATCAGGTCAAGGTTACCATATTATATCTAACACCTATTCATTGAGACTATTCTAATGAGCCCAAACACGATAATTCTACTGTAAGTTTTTGAGGAGTTGGGTATTCTGCAGATTCTAGGAGATGCTGCATCAACAGTTCAAGGTTATCATGGTTTTGCAATATTTTTACATTAACAGGGCACCAAATTTTGAATCGATCAGACCTGTATAAGTTGCCCAGATCCCTTAGTCACCTAGATAAGCGCTGATAACCCTCAAACGGCTGAACAGATCTTCATCAATTATAGCTAAGAACCACCGCAAGGAAACTTGTTTCACGTAAAAAAACCGCATCAAAATCGGTCCATCCGTTCGAGAGTTGCGATGCCACAGACAAACAGACACAAACACACAGAAATTGGCGTCAAACTTATATCACCCCTCTTTTTGCGTCGGGGGTTTATAAAATACAAATTTTAAAAATGGTTATTTTTAATTGACTTTTTTACATGAAGATATGAGAGAGTTTGACTCTAATATCACCTAATTGTAAGTGACGATGGATTTGAAACTAGAACACGCAATCCCAAACAATGCTTGTTCACTCTCGCCTTAAAGATTCCCATATTACAGGTCTCGGGAAACACAGACGCTGGCAAAGAATTCCAAAATTATCAGTTTTATTTGGTCATTTCTAAACAAGTTATATTTACTGACTGCTTTGATGAAATATAATTCAAGAAATGACGAGTAAAAGAATAAATATTGTAAATACGCCCGCAGCATTTTTCCTTCTGAAATGATAACAAAAATCCTAGCAAAAAACACATGATTCAGCTGAAAAATGAAATATGATCAGTTTATTCCATCAAAAACTTGAAAATTGTGTGTGAATATAAAAATTGGCAACACTAGGCGTTATTTATCGATGCTCGGCAGCTGTCAGAAATATGCCAGAATTTTCTGCTGGCCGTTTTTATGGTCACTTTTGGAGATTAGTGTTTACTTGCGACATTTAAAAGACTTACTTGAAAGGGCTAAGTAGCCAGAGCCGTAAAATATTTAAAAACCTAAAAGCTTTTAGGTAAAAGCCTTTTTAGGATCAAAGTACTCGTCAATACAGCCCAAACTCGATGGGGTTGTGTCGTTTTATTGCGGAGTTCCTATGGCTACCTTCCAGCTCCAGCATCAGATCAGCTCCATGTCATCATATTATTGCATTGTCACGCGATATACATATACATGCAAAATTTCAGCTCAATCGGAAACTGGAAAGTGGGTCAAATTCAATTTGCAAGATTTGATAACAAACATCGGGGCAGGTGAAACTAAAAAATAATAAAAAAAGCTTGTAAATAAGTTTTGATAGGTACTAGCATGACGTGATTGGATTGGGTTCGGAGGATTATTAGGACAAGCATGATAGACAAGCATGCGTGAAATACATGCAGGCAATGAATAGGTTATTAGAGAGAGCGCTATTTATTTTGAAAATGTTCTTAGTGAGTTGATCCTTTGGATCAAATTTAATTTTTAATCGGCTTCAAAAAAAGAGGAAGTTCTATGTTCCACTGTATGTATTTTTAAAGTGAAAACTTGAACTCGCAACACTGTAACGTAAAGTAACCGACACCGTACCAGGAACACTCGCAGGGTCAAAACTTATAAAACTGTAAAAAGTTTTCATTTCTGTCGGCATTTGCAGAGTGGTAAGGTAAGGTCAGGTTTTTTTTTAAAAAGCGCCTTAATAGGTAACTTAACCTAAAGGTAACAGTTTTGATAAAATTTATATGAAATCATCCTGGGGGTTAACTATAAAAAATAATAATTAAGGCTTTAAGATGACTCAATCCGAGCAGGTTGATACGACTTAAAATAATATCGAACATAAGTCTATTCGTTTTAAGTTCAAATCAATGCAGGCTTAAGCGCGGCTGTTACGTTGAAACCTATTTTAGCATGTTTTTATTACTTTTCTTCATTTTCAAATAAATTAAAAAAAAAGTTCAATTAAAATGAAAAATGAAAAGTATACAGGGTGGGACAAAGATGTGCAGTGATACTTTAACTTTTATTCTACAACTTTGGTGAAATCGCGAAATTCGTTTTTAACCGTTTTGTTTGAACAATCCAAAAAAGTGTATCGCGATTTCACCAAAGTTGTAGAAGAAAAATGTTGTTCAGTTTCATGAGTACAAGCCCACCTACAATCGTTATGTTACATACTGTATTTACAATATTTTTTTATTAAAAATTTGAGTGCGCTTGGCTGCACCTCACCTGATGGTAAGTGCCGATGCTGTCGAGGGTGTTACACGAAAGCTCAAATAGTGCGTATTCACTCTCGTCTTGAAGATTCCTAAATTATACCAACCGGGGAATACAGACGCCGGCAGGGAATTCCACTCCTTGGCCGTTCGCATGATGAAAAGATACTGTACATTGTGTGAATTTTCTATGGAGGGTCTAATTAATTTTTGAGAATTGAGCATGGGGTTCCTTGAGGAAAGTTGTTCAGTGTGATGAGTAGAACCCCCACTTAACGGGTCCTACATAATTTCTTTTACACCTGTATATTATTTTACTAAAGAGAATATATTGTCGTTTGGTATTAACTAATACTAACAAGGAAGGGTACCCAACTGTCCGACTCCGATTTGATTTATTTTGATATATGTTATAGAGTAGTCTAAAATAACGGACACTTATTTTTTTTTAGCTGCCCATACTCAACCTGTTAGGAGAAAATGGCCTTCAAAGTACTGAAAATTGACTTAACCTTCTAATTTCTGAGAAGAGATTTTTTCAAAAAAATTGTTAATTAATTACTGGTTTCGTTATATGTTGGAGAACATGAATAAAGAATGGGGACGTGTTTTGTCATTTCACCGCAAACAAATTTTTTATATAAAAAAAATATATATCAAAAATGAGTTTGAAAAAATTGACTTTGCTATTACCACAGTATTACGATATGGCTTTCATCACCTCTGTAGCTCAGAGGCAAAGTTCACTGGCTTTGTGCTTTACACAGGAGGTCGCGGGTTCGATTCCCGGCGGGGTCAATTGTAAGACTCGGTTTGGTTGGTGGTAGGGCATTTTCTAAGCCCGCCCGGCTAGCTACCACCATCTTATCTAAGTCTTGCCGCCAAACATCAGTGTTAACAACATTGATGTGTTCCGGCATGAAGATAAGATAGCCTGTTCCCCATTGCGTTGGGGAATCTTGATAAGTCCGCTTCCATCTTCGGCAACATCGTCACTTACCACCAGGTGAGATGTTGTCAAGGGTTTACCAATTGTTAATTAAAAAAGCTTACAGTAGCGCAACGCTTTTGATGTCACACGAGTCCGCCACGGCGCTGGTACTAGCAGTACTAGCCTGTAGCCAGTCTGTGCCCTGCTGCCAGCTGCCCCGCAAGTACCCTTCCGTTGCTCTGCGTAAGTACATTCGTTGCACTACTGTAATTACTTAACCTACTCCGCCCGTCCAACCGCCCGTCCGGTATTAATTTAAATTGCTGGACAAAGGCCCCTCCAAAGGATTTCCACAACGACCGGTCCTGCGCTGTCCGGATCCAGCGGCTTCTCGCGACCTCAACCAAGTCCTCGGTCCACCGAGTAGGGGTCTGCCTACTCTACGTCTTTCAGTGCGTGGTCGCCACTCGAGAAATTACCTAAACGAGCTGTGTGTTCCCACCCACTGCCACTTGAGTTTAGCGACTTTAGCGATTCTGTGAGCGATGTCAGTTACCTTGGTTTTCCTACGAATCTCCTCATTCCTGATTCGAACGCATAGGGAACTCCAAACATGGCTGGCTCCATCGCCCTTTGGCGTGACTTTAAGCATTCTGAAGATACATATAATAAGCGACCATGGCTCAGTTCCGTATGCCATCACTCACACACTGGTCAAAAACACCTTAGTCTCGAGACACTCCGGTATTTGGGACGTAAAGATATTGCGAATCTTCAAGAACGCTGCCCAGCCCAGTTTTAGTCATCATCATCATCATATCAGCCCAAAGACGTCCACTGCTGGACAAAGGCATCCCCCGAGGATTTCTAAGAGAACTTGTTCTGCGCCGCCCGTTTCCAGCGGCTTCCCGCAACCATGTCCAGGTTGTCGGTCCACCGTGTGGGAAGCCTGTCTACGCTAAGTCTTCAGTTGCGTGTCTTATTAAAATCATAAAATAGCTATCATCATATCACAACAGCTCATATACGTCCCCACCGAGGGGCTCGAGCCTACCCTGAATTAGGGCGATCGGGCCTTAGTCGACCACGCGGGCCCAGTGCGGGTTCGTCGAGTTAACACACAACCTCCGAGTTTCTTCGCAAGTGTGTGCAGGTTTCCTCACGATGTTTCCTTTACCGTTAAAGCAATCGGTGAGTATATGTACGTAAGTTAAGAAAAAATCGTTGGTACGTACATTGGCCGTCCGGATTTGGACCCGGCACCTCTGGTTTGGAGGACCGAGTCGTTACCGGTTGAGCCACAGACCCATAAAAAAACGTTTGGCACTCGGGGACTGCCGCGGTAAAGCTATTGCATAGCATTTTTTATCAACTTATGCAATTATAATTATTTATTTATGCAGTATTTATCAGTACCATATAGTCCTTGGGGCGCGGGATGTTTATGTAATAAATTAACACTAAGAAAGTTACACCAGTAAAATTGACTAAGTCCTTTTAGTACCGCAAATCGCTAATAGATGGCACTGTAAGTTTTTTAGAACTCGGCCGAGCGTGGGGTGTTAGGTTTAATTTTCGTTACTGAATTTCTAGATTCAGTCGCCGCGCTCAAAGCCCGCGATAAAAGCTATGCAATAGCTTAAAAAAAACCTATACAATATTTTACTAGTCTGTTGGATAATTTAATACTGAAATAAAATAAATTAACTCCAAAACTCAATCAGAGGCGGCAGCAGACGGCGGATGGCGGCGCTGATGGCGCAGAATGAGGTACTGCAGCAGTTCGTAGTCGGCCGTGGCGCTGCGCACCATCTTGATCTCCCTCTCGAGCTTCTCCTGTCGAGCGTCCCACGCATGCAGTTTCGCCAAGCTAGCGGCCAGTTCCTGGTTCAGCTGCAACCAACCATACAAAGTATCAGCACAACCCCAATGGAGTTAGGCGGTCTGTTTGGCTTAACAAAGTTAGATAAGATAATTAGGATTTATGTGCATTACTCTGGTACCTTTTTACAGCCGATGATATAATAAGTCTCTTCTGTACAGCTAATATCAAAACCAGAACGCAAATTTTAAATTAAAAAAAAATCATCATCATCATATAAGCCAAAAAACGTCCTCCCGGGATTTCCACGACGATCGGTCCTGCGCTGCCTTATAATATGTATATAAGGTTTAACTAAATTCGCTGTAACTATTTTAACTGGTGCTTCCACCCATGAAACTGAACAACTTTCCCCGTGAAACCCATAGTCAAATCTCAAAAAAAAAATTGAACTTCCCATACTAAGTTGCCTGATCAGCTGATCGAGTTAGTATGGGAGAGCAAAATTTTTTTTGCGTTTTGACTATGGGTTCCATGGGGAATGTTGTTCAGTTTCATGGGTGGAAGCACCAGTTAAAATAGTTTCAGCTAATTTTGTTACACCTTATATATAACTACAAAAAAATATAACTACATAATTTTCATAGTCTTTGTGGTCGAATAATTCATTTTTTTTTTTAAATTAACCGACGCTAAAAGAGGGGTGTTATAAGTTTGACGCCAATGTCTGTGTGTGTGTGTCTGTCTGTCTATCTGTGGCATCGTAGCTCTCGAACGGTTGAACCGACTTTGATGCAGTTTTTTTACGTGAAAGCAAGTTTCCTTACGGTGTTTCTTAGCTATAATTGGTGAAGATCTATTTAGCCGTTTGAGGACCATCAGCTCTTATCTAGGTGACTTAGGGATCTGGGAAACTTATACAGGTCTGATCGATACAAAATTTGGTGCCTTCTTACTGTAGTAATATTGCAAAACCATGGTAACCTTGACCTGATGCTGCAGCATCTATTGGAATCTGCAGGATACCCAACTCCTCACCAACTTGTATTGCAGCAGATACGTCGTATTTGGGCTCATTGGAATACTCTCAATGAATAGGTGTAAGATAGTACATGGTTACCTTGACCTGATGCTGCAGCATCTCCTGGAATCTGCAGGATACCCAACACTTCGCCAACTTACATCAGTGGTATTGTGTTTGGACTCACTGAAATAGTCGCAATGAATAGGTGTTAGAAAGAACATGGTAACCTTGACCTGATGCTGCAGCATCTCCTGGATTCGGCAGAACACCCAACTCCTCAACAACATACGGCTCAACTTAGGACTCATTGGAATAGTCTCAATGAATGGGTTTTAGACCTAATGCTGCAGCAACTGTAATCTGCAGGATACCCAACTTATTACCAACTTACAGCGGAGGTATCTTGTTTGAGTTCATTAGAATAGTCTCAATGAATAGGTGTTACATAGAACATGGTAACCTTGACCTGATGCTGCAGCATCTCCTGGAATCGGCAGAATACCCAACTCCTCAACAACTTAAAGTAGAAGTGTCGTGTTTGGGCTCATTAGAATGGTATCAATGAATAGGTTTTAGATATAATATGGTAACCTTGATCTGATGCTGCAGCATCTCCTGGAATCGGCAGAATACCCATCTCCTCAACAACTTACAGTAGAAGTGTCGTGTTTGGGCTCATTAGAATAGTATAAATAAATAGGTTTTAGATATAATATGGTAACCTTGATCTGATGCTGCAACATCTCGTAGAATCTGCTAAGCAGTAAGCACATGTAAAAAAAGTGAAATACGTCCACAGGTCCAATTGATTTAAGGTTTAGAGTTATATAACACATTTAATTGCAGCTTCAAACAAGGCAGGTGAGCAACTTCCACAGCTTTGATCGATTCACAATAGGCTAGATTTCGTGTCGCAATGTCGTGTTTCGTCCCAGAAACTATCTGTGTGATTGTGGGTAGAGAGTTTTGATTGTATGTAATAGGTATGTAAAGTTTTTAAAGCACGAAATAATAATTAAATTAAAAATTTAAAAACTCAAGACAAAAACCTCTGAAAAGTCAAAAAAAATATGTATTGGCGCTTTCGAGTTTAATTTAATTAGTAATATTTTGATACAAGAGTCGTCGAGTAAGGAGACCGCTAGGTAAATAAAATAAAAACAAAAAACAACTGATTTATTTTACTACAAGTAATTAGTTAATTACTAATAGTTTCACAAATTAGCGGTTCCCCTGAAGTATACATTGCACGAACTAATTACGAAAACGTAAAATCCTTAATGCAATAGCAACACAATATGTTCAAAAGAAGAGCTTTTAGTGCGCTTTTAAAAACATTAATGCGTGACTCCAATTTAAATTCAATAGGCCACTTATTATAAAGTAATACTGCTTTATTTCTTGCGCAATGCTTTGCAACTCTGAGTTTAGGTCTAATTTTGTTCTTAAGGTCTTTCTCCTTTTTTAGGATTCCATAACCAAAGGGTAAAAACGGGACCCTATTACTTTTTTTTTATTCACAATTGGTAAACCCTTGACAACATCTCACCTGGTGGTAAGTGACGATGTTGCCGAAGATGGAAGCGGGCTTACCAAGATTCCCCAACGCAATGGGGAGCTGGCTATCTTATCTTCATGCCGAAACACACCAATGATATCAACATTGATATTTGGCGGCAAGACTTAGATAAGATGGTGGTAGCTAGCCAGGCGGGCTTAGAAAATGCCCTACCACCAACCAAACCGAGTCTTACAATTGACCCCGCCGGGAATCGAACCCGCGACCTCCTGTGTTAAGCCAGTGAACTTTGCCTCTGAGCTACGGAGGCGGTTCAATTACTAAGACTTCGCTGTCCGTCTGATGAACCGTGATAGCTAGACAGTTGATATTTTCACAGATGACGTATTTCTGTTGCCGCTATAACAACATATACTAAAAAACAGAATAAATAAATATTAAAGGGGGCTCCCATACAACAAATGTGATTTTTTTGCTCTTTATTGCTCGATATTAATAACCGCAACAGGTAGACGCTTGATATATTCACAGAATATTTAGTTGTGTATTCACTTTGAAAATAAATAATTAAATTAAATAAAATAAATATTTAAGGAAGGCTTCCATACAACAAACGTGATTTTTTTCCTCGATATTGATAACGGCAACAGGTAGACGTTTGAAATATCCATAGAATATTGATTTGTATTGTTGACTTTAAAAATAAATAAATGAATTAAAATAAAATTAATATTTAAGAGGGGGCTTCCATACAACAAACGTGATTTTTATGGAACGGAACCCTTCGTGCGCGAGTCCGACTCGCACTTGGCTACTTTTTCCAGCCTGGCCTGCATCTCAAAGAAAGAAAATTGCCAAATCTAATGTACTATCTAAACTAATTTGCCAAATCAAACATTTATTACGTACACTAGGCCATTTTGGTAATCTAACTGAAGGCATCGAAGAGGCTACGAGCCAATTAAACAAACTAAGTTTCAACCGACTACCTATTATTATGATCTTAGCACTTAGGTCCGAAAGCATAAGGTGCGAATCACTGAATCACGATACAACCGAATTGCTAATGCCTATGGTTTGACATCACTGAACATCGAACACATAAAATGTAACCCAAATTGGAATCACGGAATCGCAACACTATCAAATTGCTACAAAATGGAATCGCGACGGAATCAATGTGCGATGACATGAAATGAGATGGCCGTAGGGGCAAAGTTCTCGAGTGGCGACCGCGCACCGGAAAACGTACCGTTAGCAGGCCTCCCACGCGGTGGACCGACGACCTGGAGAAGATCGCGGGAAGCCACTGGATGCGGGCAGCGCAGGACCGGTCGTCGTGGATATCTTTGGGAGAGGCCTTTGTCCAGCAATGGACGTCTTTTGATTGACATGATGATGATGATGATAAAATCAACGAAATGAAATACAAGTACGACGAGACGGAATAGAAATATCAAGTTCATGTAGTTTATTCCGTTACAAAAATACACTTTTGAAAGTAACGTAGGCAACTAATAATAAAGTATCTACAATTAGGCCTCAGTGTTGTCGAACCGTGACGCTTTCGAACCTAAGTGCTAAGATCGGCAATAAGTTACGTAAACCTTTCTCATTCTGCGTTCCTTAAGTTTCCTGTCTATGAAGTCAAAGAGGTACAAGCAAGCAGTGAGCGTCAGTAAGGCCCCTGTGACGATAAAATCCAAAGTAGAGAATGACAGCAGAAGCGAGTAGCGTCGGTACGGCAGCTCGTCTTGGAGAGGCAGCTCGTTTAAGAGTGGCGCCTCCTGCGGCCGCCACAGGTGGTGCACCGGCATCAGCATCATACTAATCAGCACCGTCGCCACCAGCACCCCGGCGTCGACGCACGCGTTCGGCATCGGGGACATCGCGGCGCCGCGTCTCAATTATCAAACAAACATAAAACAAACAATGATAAACTCTCGTAGGAAAAGTGCACAGACTACTAAGGAGATAGTAGAAAAGTGACGTATTATAGATTTTTTTTTCATTAGTTTAATACCTAACGTAACTGAAAGAATAACTCAGTAATGCAGCCGCGGTCAGAGTGGGACAGAAAAGACTATTAATTTGTCTCTATCTTGTGAGGTGACCATTTTTTATTTTTATTTTTTTTTATTCACAATTGGTAAACCCTTGACAACATCTCACCATATGTTATGTGAGACTGGAAAAATATTTATTTACGCTGGCAAAATATAATTAAATGGATGAACTTTATATCTTGTACAAAGGACACCTGAATCAATCAATCCAGACGGATTTCGGGCTCAGCGAATGCAATCATAGATTAGAGCAACGTTCATGCGCTCTTACGTGACTCACTTAGCTACTTTTCCTGAAAAAGGACACCTACTATACTTTCAAATCACATTGACATGCTTTTTGCATATGTTTCGAGTTCATAACGATAGTGTAAAGTTCAATGGCAAGCGGTTTCATGTGCACGCCATAGTAAGATTCCTGTCGTATTCGTGGACCTTACCTCGCATTCACAGCTATGAATCGAACAGAACTGTGAACACGCGTACCGCGGGTGTAGTATCTCGCGGCCCGCAAGTGTAGACCCACTTTAGTCATGTTTGAGGGATACGCTTAGGCTTGGAACTACGATTCCGTTCGTACCTTTTGAATATGAAACCCTAATGCTATGAATAACTGTTCCTAGTGAATTGGATTAAACAAAACACTCTACTAACTAAACTGTTCGTCCTTATTACATAAAACCATGGTTAATCTACGTAAACAAATAACGAAAAATTAATTCCCGTGGAAAGTACTTCCACAACCTGGATAGTATTCTTTGCCGCAATCGCTTATAACGCAAAAAAGCATTTTTGTGAATTATCCAACTCCAAAAGTGAAGACTTCATTATTTAAAAATTCCCTGACAACGGTGTTGTTATCCGTTGCTATTCCATCTATATTCCGACCAATGTTTTATATTTTTTAGTATGGCGATCGAGTGATAAAGACAAAGTAGTACTATTTTCTGTCCCACTCTGACCGCAGCTGCATTACTGAGTTCTTCTTCCAGTTATATTAGGTACTAATGTGTAGAAATTTCTTATTTCAAGGTGACATATCTTGGTGTTAAAAAGTTTACCATGTGTGCTGACCATGTGCCGACCACTAAAAATACTATATAAATCAATGGTGCCGACGCAATGAATTGAATTCACTTCTCTTTCAAATTGAAGAAGCCTTTACTTCAACTCAGCGTACTCGATGGTAACTGAGCATTTTAACTGAGGTGGTGTTTGGAAAAACAACCATAGTAAAAAAAACGTAAATGACATTTTGATTTCTATGACCAGCTTCCTTACAAAACCCAAAATCCTGTTTTTGGAAAAAACAACATATGTCCAGAGATATTCAAGAAAAAAAAATCAATGGTATAGGGAAAAACAAATAATGTCACCACATGTTTTTGAAACTAAACTCGAACTAAGTCAGTTGGCATTGGTATTTTTCCCAAAAAAATTATCTTTATCTCTTTACTGTCAAACTAATGTGTTTCTTTCCAATCGTTTTTATCAAAAGCCATTACATTTCACATTACATCTATAATTAAATAACAAATGAATTTCTTATTTATTATTATAACAGCTCATATACGTCCCCACCGAGAGGCTCGAGCCTACCCTGAATCAGGGCGATTAGGCCTTAGTCGACCGCGCGGGCCCAGTGCGGGTTGGTCGACTTCACACACAACCTTCTAGTTTCTTCGCAGGCGTGTGCAGGTTTCCTCACGATATTTTCCTTCACCGTTAAAGCAATCGGTAAGTATGTACGTAAGTTTTTGAAAAACTCATTGGTACATTGGCCGTCCAGATTTGAACCCGGTACCTCTGGTTAGATGGACCGAGTCGTTACCGGTTGAGCCACCGACGCTTATAATTATAAATTGATATTATTAACTGTAAACAGTTTTTATTGCTTCCTGAAAAATATACACAAGTTAACAATGATTGTTTTTGCAAATTAACCCTCAATTTTAATCACTCCGTTTTAGTAGTATAAGACCGAATTCGTTCAAGAAGCGAAAAAGACTCACTCCGCGTTCTGGGCTCTGGCAGACTTATAACAGCCATAAAGTAAAATTCGACACGAAGACGCTTAGAACGCGGTCTGCAACTACTCTAAATGCAACGCGTTGTAGATGAAAGTAATCCGCAATAATAACTTTAAATGTAGTGTAGTGTAGGATGGAACGAAGTTGGCCGGGACAGCTAGTAATATATAATTGAAACCAGACTGCTTGGGAATCGAAATGTATCCCATGTCAGTTGTCGCACGAGGGATTAAGACGAATCTAACGACACCTAACTAAGGGTACAGATTACTAAATAGTTATGCTAAGGGTCAGTTCAGACCGAGACGCGACGATGTTAGAAGGAGCAAGTTGTTACGCGCTACGCAGCGCGACGCCGCGTGACGTATCGTGACGCCAAGAGACGAATCGCGACACCGCGAGGCGCATCGTAAGGGCCACGATTAAAGTTTTTTATCACGCTTTTATTAGCTTCACCTGTATGTTTGTATGTAACCGACTATTAGCTTCACCTGTATGTTTGTATGTAACCGACTCCTTTGGACTCGATTTTGACCTACTTTAGGCTCTCCGCACACGTCCTACAATCGGTGACTGACTTTTTGTCGGTGGAAAATGGAACATATGGATTGCAATGTTGAAACGCACACGTCCTACAAAAAGTAGGTAATGCAAAAAGTCGGTGGGTTTCGGCCGTTTCGATTATCGGCGAAAAAATGGAACGTATGGAATTGTATGCGCTAACGCACACGACTCACCGACAATCGGTCGAGAGCACTTGCTAGGGAAGGACGTCATGTCGATGCTCGGCGATGGATATCGATATTGACAATATCGAAGAACTAGATAAGTTATCTGAACAAAACAGGCCAAATTCGTGTCGGAACACGCGCAATTTAGGGTTCTGTAGTCTTTAAAAAAAATATATAAAAAAACTAAGTAATTTTTGCAGTTTGTATAGGTATGAAAGATTCTATGAACTTTTTACAAATCCAACTGCACACTCTAAGTTGGTCGACTTTTGCTCCTAAACCACAGATGAGAGTAAACTAAAAATTTTGGCGATTATAATTTCCCTTCAAAACTTTTATACCTACATATTTTCATTGTTTTTCATATTTCCTGAAATAGTGGTTTTAGCTAGTAGAGGGTAGGTACTACGAGTATGTAATCATAAAGTAGTCCGGTATAGTCCATTCACTCAGATAGTGCCAGTATATCCGAACGGATTACTGGATGTAGTTAATGTATAAAAATATGAATTAAATTAGAAAATGCCCTACCACTTACCAAAACAAGCTTTACAAAGTTAGACCCCGCCGGGAATCGTATCCGCGACCTCTAGGTGCGAAGCGAGTGTACTAACTACTATGCCATGGAGACGAATTTTTTTTTGCGTTATAATAATTAAGTGGTCATTACTGTTTTATTTGAAGTAAGTAGTTATTTTTCGTGCAATTCACTTTGATAACATCAAAATCTGCCTATTCACTTAGCTGAAATTTCGGTCATGTGCGTTTTTGGTATATTGCGTAATATTTTTGGCTATCTGCGTTTTTGGCAAACTGCATATTATGGTGTTTAGTTAAATGCGTGTTTAGTGTTATGCGTATTTGGTATAATTTGAGTTTGCGTATACCATCCTCGAATGCATCATAACTTACCACCAGGTGAGTTGCAGTCAAACGCACTCAAATTTTTAATAAAAAAAAACCGTTTATTGGCCTTTCGTGTTGTTACTATGCGTCGAAATCGTAGGATGCACCGTTTTTGAGAAAATCGACCCTGAATGTTTCTAGGACTTAACAAATCGATGATTTTTTGATGTCAGTATGGTTGGGGTGCACTTAAAAGCGCTGTCATACTAAAAAAATCTCTCAGCAAAAAATACTTTTTTGGGAAGTTTTTTTTGTATGGCATCCTTTTTAAGTGAACTTCAACCGTCAGTATAACCTCCCATTTATAACTGCATCATGAAGATCTTGTAAAAATTATAATTTTATGCCATAAACATATTTTGCGTAGTATGCACCGTTTTTGACAAAATCGGCTCCGAAGGTAAAAAAAAAACATGATTTTCGATGTCAGTATATTTCCCCATTATTATTCACGTATCGTAAAGATTTTGTCAATGGCATCATTTTAGGTCCTATATGCATTTTGCATAGAAGGCATCGTTTTTGAGAAAATCTGCCCAGAATATTTTTTTGAACTTAAAAATTTCGATAATTTCTTGCCGGCATCCTTTGAGTAGAGGCGGCGCGCGGGTCGCGGCAAGAAACACAAAGGCGCCGTAATTAAGCAAAAAAACGATACCTATCTATTTTGTGGCGGCGGCAAGTACAAAGGCAAAAATATTTTAGCAAACAAACGTTTTTTTAGTGAGTCCGCTCTTGTATCAGATTTTAACTACCTAGCGCTCGTGGTAGTGCCAGGGCAGGTAGGTAGGTACAAAAGTACGTAGGTACCTACATAGGTAGGTAGGTATGTTTCGCACGTTTTTTTATCGAAGAAAGCAAAAGTTAAAAATACGTAAGCAGGTACCTACTTGCCTTACCCTAATCTATCACATGTCAATTACAAAAAGACAAATTACATAATCTAAGACAATCGATCCCTATCAAAATCTCAACTTGGATTTTTTATGCCATCATAATACCTTCTTCACTCCGTCGTTGCTCGAAAGTAAAAATCGGTAAAATGCCAGTCGTAATATATAGATAGAGAATAATATATTTTATGGTGGTCTGACTCGCACTTGGCCGTTTTTTTTTTAAATCTTGTATCAATCCCTTGGATACGTAATCGAAATGTCGATACCTATAACGTGCACTTCCCACACTAGTCGTCCTACAAAAAGTAGCACGTCTGCGTTGAGTCGGTCAGAAAATCGGTGGTAAAAGTCGGCGAAAAAGTAGGACAGATTGTCGGGCCTACAAAAAGTCGGTTGTCTGCGGAGAGCCTTAAACGGACAGATTTAATTCAAACTTTGTTGACTTATCAAGAATCAGCGACAATATAATAATTTCATAAGTTTGAACTAAAAAAAAATATATTAAAAAAATATATTATTTAAAAAAAACTAAAAGACACGCTTTTAAAGTACATCAGACTAAAAAGTAAAAAATAATTCTTAATATAAGTTGAAAATAATAATTAACAAATTACTAGTATTATTGTGAAAAAGTGTGGGTTGCTCGATAGACGAAGAATATGGCACAGAGCGCCACACGCTTTTTTGAGGTCGGTGTCAGCAATGTAAAATGTGAGTAGCTGTGTGCTGGTACCGACCTCAGAAAAAACTTTAGGCCCCTAATTTAATTCGTACCCACCTTTGATTTCGTTATTGTTTGTTAATGTCGTGTATCTAAGTATAATAATATTATTTCATACTTATGAGTGATATTCATTTTGAAGTCGGTTTTTAAAACCATCGAGCCGTTTAGGGGCTCAGCCAAAGAAACAAACTTACATACACCGTATTGTACATACGTGCACAAAATCGGGTGCAAGTGAGAATCACGTACAAAGGGTTCCATACCATCGTACAAGATGTCGATAGTTTCTTCACGTTTCAAAAAAATGCATTTCTTGTGTGAGAGCCTCAATTTTTACAAGCTTTTTTTAAATTGCAATGTATGTATGTTTGTTCGGGTGAAATCTCGCAAGTTAATTTTGACCCACTGAGCGGTTTCCGACTGACCTGAAATTTCGCATGCATATGGATATCACGTGACAACGCAATATTAAAAGCTTGTACCTAAAAGTTTTTAGGTTTTTCGAAAATTATTATATTTTATTTATTTATTATATTTTATTATATTTGGAAAACTTACTGCTAATATACAATAATGATAAAATAAACTTTATGTATCTAAAAGCTGATGACAAGTTTTCGCAGATAAAATTTAAGAAGATATATTATATGTTAAACACAAATGTAAAGCCAAACTAGACAAAAAAAGTATTAAAATATATAAAATTTAACAATTTCACAGACTGTAGTAATGGACCGGGGCTGGAAGGCCCTGTAGCGTCGCCGTGAGTTTACGCTTTAATGTGGTTGTACTCATATTGAAAACTAGCTTTTGCCCGCGGCTTCGCCCACGTGGACATAGCTTTTATGACTCTTTTTGAGGGTGAGTGGTGCGCGAGTCGCAATCAGCTCGCGAGCGTAGAAAACAGTTGTCCCCAGATCCCTCGGGAACTATGTCAAGATATCCTTTTTAGTAAATTATATCATTTTCCACCTCATCTCTGTGCTAAAAATCACACCAATCCATTTTTTCGTTACGATTTTAAATAAAACGAACAAAGAGTATTGTTTTAGT
This sequence comes from Coleophora flavipennella, assembly GCA_947284805.1. NCBI lineage: Eukaryota > Metazoa > Arthropoda > Insecta > Lepidoptera > Coleophoridae > Coleophora > Coleophora flavipennella. Next base: position 16,592,072 of record OX369265.1, on the reverse strand, counting down.
TTCCTCAGGAACTGCATCGGGCTATGATGATTTCCACAGATAAAAGGTTGTCTATTTCATTCCCAGTGATACAGGCTACCTGCATGCCAAATTTCATCAAGATTGGTAGAGGTGTTGAAGTGTGAATAGGTAACAAACAAACAAACACATTTTTACATTTATAATATAAAGTAAGGATTTCTAAATCTTAAATAAAATATAGAGCGTCGGTGGCAAAACGGTTAGGGCCACTACCTCCTGTCCGGAATGCCGTGGTTCGAATCCTGCCACTTACCAATATCTATACGAATATCGATTTCATACTGGTATGTACGTTTATCCGACGCTCTTACGGTGAGAAAAACATCGTGAGGAAACCTGCACACGCCTGCGAAGAAATTCGAAGCTTATGTGTGAAGTCAATCAACCCGCAATGGGCCCGCGTGATCGTCTAAGGCCAGATCGCCCTAACTCATGGCAGGTCGAGCCCCTTGGTGGGGACGTATATAAACAGATATGATGAAATATTATCAAAAAACTAATTCAAATCATTATAGGTATCAATCTAGTAATAAAATTTCCTAACAATATTTATATGGGTCAAATCCTCGAGTCGTATCAGCTCCAAAGGAGCCCAAGACGCACTTCTCGTTGCCGCGCTGGATGGCAATAGACAACCTTAGCAGCAGGTAGGATCTCACGTCACATCTCCTCTCTCGAAGGCGAAGGCCAATCTTCTATGTGAAGGCAAAGGCCTCTGAGGGTTCAGCAGCCGGTTGTCTCACAGACCAGCGGCACAAAGCAGTAATTTGCCTCCAAGACCGAGTACTTATTATGCTTCTTTCTCACCGCAAATTGAGCAGCAGTACCGTACGGATGAGGAGTGAGGCAGAAAAAGTGGCTTCCCAAAGCAGACACGTTCCTCTCTGCCATAGCACCTGATTAAACCCTCCGGCCTTTTGCCATCAGATCGCCTAAAGCCCGGTCGGCGGCTGCATCAAAGATGGAATATTCTATCTGGCCGAGACCAGTACCCTCCGAGTGAGGTTATTAAGGAATTGGTGACGTGATAATCTTCACAAACACGACTGCAACTCAGTGAGTGATGGCCAATTGCCTCCACCGAGGACCCGCAAATACATTGATGAGGTTCACAGATATTGATATTGCAGGCGGAGAGCAACTGCCACACGCAAATAGTCGCCGTCAGAAGAGTTCCCATATCTGTGCCTCCTGTTAAAAGATGTTAAACTCGATATATGTGTTTTTATTTTTTTACACGATTGGAATCTGTAAAAAAATACCTCTCTGTTCGTCTATGAAACACATCGCTACGTACCATAGTTCCAGAGTTTAAAGTAGCGTATGCTGAAAAATATATAAAAGAAATCCACTCAAAAGTATGAAATAATATTTTAATGTTTTAATACAACTTAAGCGCGTTTTATTATCCCTGCAGTGCCATCTATTGACATTCTGCTGCTATGATTATAATGTGTGGTATGTGTAGCTAATATGGGGAAAAGTACTCTATTGTTATTATTGTAAGTATCGATAGATAATTTCCCACGGGACCTTTTAGTTTTCTGGGATAAAGAATACCCGACTATACAATGATGGTCAAAACACCCCATCCCAATGTAAAGGTTTCATATTGTTACGTTGAGTCATTCTAAAGATACAATTTTTTGCATTCCTGTAGGAACCCTATTTTTTTTGGATTCACAATGTCCCAGTTTTAGTTCGCGATAAGGATATCAACGTGTAAAATTTGATTGTAATAGGTCAAGCCACATTTGCGTGGTGAGCCATTCTATAAATGAATACTTTTGATTTTCCCACGGGAACTCTTGAATTTTCTGGGATAAAAAGTATCCTATATGTTAACCCGGGCTATAAGGAACCACCATACAAAATTTCATCAAAATCGGCCTGGTAGTTTTTGCGTGATGCGCGAACATACAGACAGACAGACAGACAGACAGACAGACAAATTCCAAAAGTTGTTGTTTTGGCCTCTGTATCCTTAGTAATATCCACCACAATTATTATTTTCCAAAAATATTTCATGTACAGACACGGCCCCGTTACAGTTTTATTATATTAATTATAGATATCAATGTCATGGTTTTGTGCTGCTAGTTTGTTTAAGGAGTTTATGGCTCTGACAAAAAACGAATTTTGGCGATAATTAGTTCTGCAAATTGGCGATGCAAACACTTGCTTGTTTCTCAAACGAAAGTTTGTAACGATGCAAAATAACATCGCTACATTTTTAAATCAAATTAGCCAAGAACTCAACGCTTTAACTCCTCCTAGTCAAATCTTGTAACATAATAACTATCATTGCACTTATCTCACTGCCAATCCTAATTAAATAAATTTACATTAATCTATTTTTCAAAAATATAAACAATATCTTTATTTTCTTACTAACACAAAACACAACTTACACTTCCACAGAATATGCAAATCCCCATACACCTAGTATCTCAAATCGACTCGACTCCAATCACTTAAAATAAATTACGCTTCATTGCACTCAGTATTCCTTGCGCTCACTCCTTCATAAACATACAAAACTTTTAGTCTAAAAAAATCAAATAATTTAATATAACAAAAGATTTATCATTTCGTCACTTCCTCTTACATCCTTAAACCTTAAACTAAATTCTTACCTCACCAAATAAAACATCCCCAAGGAACGTTCCAGAAACCAGTCACTACCGTCACAGGAACGTTCCATTCCCTTTTTTTTTACATAGTGAATTCTCTAGAGAATTCTAGGAGTGACCATTTATATACGAGCAGAAAGCCTCCCTCGGCCTTTTTACATGCTGACCTTGGGAGAGGAAAGTAACCATCTGACTCCATACTCACAGCGCACTCGCGACTGCTCATGTGATACAGTGACTCGCCCTGTCAACCCTCCTTTCTGTGGAAGTGAAACTTCATACTTCTCCATTCCTGATAATCCTCGATTTTCTACATGTAAGTACTTAAAACCACCTGTTTCCAAGTCTAAATTCCTCCCTTACACACGTGCAAGTCTATAGCGCAATCTTTCTATTCCAAACTAGCTAACAACCTCGACACGTTGTCACCGGCTCGTGTACCTCATGTACCCCCGTGTACCTCGTGCACCCTCGTGCGCCCTCGTGTGCCCTGTGTGCCATCGTGTGTGCCATCCTCGGAGTACGCCTACTGTGCCAGACCGCCACGTGGAACCTCGCTGCCTCGCAGACTGCCGCACCTTCGCCCTTCAGCCGGACCACCACCGTGCGTTCCACCTGGGAAGACGCGAGCCTAACTAAGGTGTACTCCAGAATATTTCTCTTGTGCTTTTAAATATTTTCTTTTTGGTGTGTGTACCTGTGTACACAAACACCTGGCGCCCGCTCCTTGCTTGTTCTCTAGAACAACCTAAAATTTATGTGCTTCACACTATCTATCTAACCCTTTTTGGACGGTGCTAAATCTCTTATACTCTGTGTCAATCTTGCAGACCAAATTTGTATCTGCTGGCCTCTCCAGCCACATTTTTGTAGTACCTAACATCTACTATCTATCTGTAAGATACTACCTCTACGGCCCGTCCTAAGCTATTTCTCAACGCAAGATTTCCTTTATTGTGTATAATTTGACCTAACCTACATAGATATAGCTAGCTAATTTATCATCAAGTAAGTGCAATAAGGTAGCTGCAGTAATTTTAGACCCACATACCTGTTTTCTTTCAAATTTTTTTTAATTTCATAACCTCTCTCAATTTTGCCACATTCACGCCTTGTTACAATACCTTTTATATACAAATAAAACGCATTTCTTTAAGTCAAAACTCAAATCTTTTATTTTAGAAGTAATTCTCCCTAACCAGAGGTTACATTTTGGCGCCCAACGTTCTTTTGCAACTATAATATTATTGCAGCTAGCTTATCTATAGGTTACTAAATCCTTGCAATTTATTTTTTTGTCTCCTTCTCATCCGTCTTCCATCTCAATTCCAGGATGGAGCGCTCTGTGTTCGAGGGACTGCTGAGGGACGAAGTCGTGTATGAACTCGGTCTGCGAGGCATCGAGTTCGACATCGGCGCCTCAGCGGCTTCCCTGTGGCAACTTCTTGAACACAATCCCGAGCCGGCTGACACACTTGTCGAGGACAACTTTATTGCCACCCTCGATGTGGCTAAGGAACTGCAGGTATGCACCGCTAAGTTGGCCAACCTGACAGACCATAAGATCACGACCTCTCTCCAAAAAAGGAAATGTCAGGCCAGGTTGTCTCACCTCTTAAATAGGACTCATAAAATACTTGCCAAATCCAGAGAACATAGCACGGCAAAATTGTCTCTTCTGGACCAGGCATATGCTCTCCGCTTCAGCATCCTCCACACCATCCCCAGTAGAGATCCATCTCCCTCCAGACCACTTTCCGCTGATGACAAAGGCCACAGCCCAGACGTTCATCAGAACGGCACAAATGGGACGACACAAAACACCACGTCTGAGGAAATATCTCTCCCCATCCCCCCTACCTCTCACACATACTCCCCTTCTAGAAACTCCGCAATGCTGAAGTGGGGAATCTCATTTGATGGTCATACCTGTGTCCTAGAATTTATCAATAAAGTACAGGAACTCTCCTCTTCTTGCTCAGCCTCTGATGCTGAAATCCTATATAATTTCTCACACCTACTTACAGGCGATGCTCTCATTTGGTTCCGTAGCTATAAGGTTAATATCACATCACTATCTCAACTCTACAATGACCTCAAACAAGAGTTCCTCCCAGTCGACTACGACAGACGACTTCTCTTGCAAATAAAAGGTCGCCTACAAGAAAAGTCGGAGGACATTAAATGTTTTATTAACCTTATGCTGTACGAAATGTCCAAACTTTCCACCCCTCTATCTGAAGCTGATAAACTCAGCATCATCTCATCTAACATGCATCCTTTCTACATAGCAAAGCTAGCCCTGCATGACATCTCTAACATAGCTGAATTAAAATCAGTTTGTTCAAAATTAGATATCGCAAAATACAGGTGCGAAAACAGAGGTGCACTAAACTCAGGCACTACTCCTCTCGTACCTGGCTTCTCAACAAAACCTGTTCAAAGAAATTTTGACACATCTCATTCTAAACCCAAATCTTCTCCTGGCAACATCTCTGCGGTTTCACAAAACCAACCCCCTAATCTCACCTGCCTAAAGTGCAGTGGCAACCACCACTACACTAAATGTCCAGTATATAATACCCCTATATGTTTCAAATGTAAAAAACCTAATGTTCTCACCCGTAACTGTTGTTCAAAAAACTGAACAACAGGTCAGTAGTCTGTTCTTCTACCTCAAACAAAATATACTCTACTCCACACACTACTGACCTGGAATGGCAACAACATCTTTCCTTCCTAAAAAACTTTCTGTCCAACCACAAAGCATCTGCGCTTTTTGAGACAACCTCGCCTGACAACAGAGCGTTCATAAAAGTGAACATTTTGGGGACTGAATGTTCAGCTTTGGCCGACTCCGGTGCATCTCTTTCCATAATACATAGGGATGCGCTTGACACGCTCAAAAGTTTAGGCTTGCACGTTCTCCCACAACCCTCCTCTAAAACACTAAGAGTTGGCAACAACGCCAAACTCTACATTCTAGGATCCGTAACTCTACCAATCACATTCAACGGCATCCTAAAATTAATTAATTTTCAGATCTGTTCTGACATCAATTCTCCTATCATCTTAGGTGTTGACTTCCTTAGAACCTTCAACTTATGTCACGACATCCTCAACTACAACTCCCACTCAAACCCGACTCAAAACTTTAACTCTCTTTTGGATGACCAAAAACACATACACACATATGACGACTTATCTGCTGACCAAAAATCGACCATCGACTCTATCATTCATAGCTTCAAAACTATCTCTGCAACTCCAGACAAATTAGGCCTTTCTCCCCTCGAGGAACATGTTATAGACACTGGAGATCACCCTCCAGTGAAACAAAAATACTACCCCATCCCCGTCCACTACAAGCAGCGGGTAGAAACCGAAATCAATGATATGCTAAACCTAGGCATCATTGAAAAAAGCAATTCACCTTGGAACTCCCCCCTTTTAGTCGTCCCAAAACCCAATGGCGAATTAAGAATATGCCTGGACAGCAGGAAACTTAACAGCATTACAAAAATCGACTCCTACCCAATGCCTCGTATCCAAGACATTCTGGACTCTCTTAACAACGCCAAATTTCTAACCTCAATCGATCTCAAATCAGCGTTTTTCCAGATTAACCTTCACCCTGAGTCACGAGAAAAGACCAGCTTCTCTATTCCTGGTCTTGGAGCCTTCCAATTCTGCCGCATGCCCTTTGGGCTCGTCAATGCATCTGCCAGAATGATGAGACTCATGGATAAGGTATTTGGACCTGAATTTGCCGGTCAATTGTTTACCTATATCGATGACATCATCTTGGTCAGCAACTCCTTTGAGGAACACGTGAACCTGCTGAAACGTGTCCAACAAAGACTCAAAGAAGTAGGTCTCACTATAAACTTTGAAAAATCTGTTTTCTGCAGACCTTCCCTGAAATTTTTAGGCTTCGTCGTTGACAGACTCGGACTACGGACTGACCCTGACAAAATAAAGTCAATCCTAGAGTATCCCGCCCCAACTAACCAAAAAGAAGTACGAAGGTTCCTAGGCATGGCCTCTTGGTACAGACGCTTCATCAAAAACTTTGCCATAATCACCAGTCCCATAAACCAACTGATTAAGAAGCAACCCAAGGGCCACCACTTCCACTTCTCCCAGGAAGCTCACACTGCCTTCACTGAGATAAAACAACTTCTTACATCCTCACCTATTCTCTCTATACCCAACTTTAACAAGCCATTCATCATCTCCACTGACGCCTCTGACTCGGGCCTAGGATGTGTCCTCTCCCAGGAAGACGACGAGGGCAATGAACATCCCGTTGCTTTCGCCAGTCGCTCTCTCAGCAAGGCCGAAAGAAACCACTCTACAACGGAAAAGGAGCTCAATGCCCTAATCTTCGCCCTTGAAAAATTCAGAGGATACATCGAAGGCTCTCCCTTCACTACTACAGTCCTTACAGACCATAGTAGTCTTAAATGGCTAGTTAGCCTCAAATCTCCCACGGGAAGACTCGCGAGATGGGCAGTCCGGCTATCTCAATTTAAATTGAAAATTGAGTATCGTAAGGGATCTGACAATGCCCTGGCCGATGCACTCTCACGCTCCTTCCCCATTAACTCTACGTCAACTGACGACTCATCTCAAACCTCCTCTCCTACTAAAGACTCCTGGTACCTAAAAAAGGTACAGGACGTCACCTCATCCCCTAACAAGTTTCCTGACTGGAGAATAATCTCTAACCGTCTCTATAGACGAATCAGAAACTCCAACCCCCTCTCTGCTGATTGTGAATGGAAACTCGTGGTCCCTACTGAATCACGGCATGACATTATATCCAAATGTCATGACCATCCCACATCAGCCCACCTAGGCATCTTCAAAACACTAAAACGCATCACTCAATCCTACTTTTGGCCCTCTCTCCATAAAGACGTTCGCAAACATCTCAAGAACTGTCAGGTCTGCCTAGCACACAAGAGCACCAACGAAAGTCCTCCTGGGCTCATGAAGAACCCCAAACAAGTCCAACGCCCATTTCAAATGATCTCTACAGATATTCTAGGTCCTCTACCCCGATCTTACCAAGGCTACAAATTTATCCTGGTGGTTACCGACGTCTTTACCAAATACACATCCCTTTTCCCAATGAGAAATTCATTAGCTAAAACTGTTGTTAATCTCATAGAAAACAACATCTTTTTGAAATATGGCATACCACAGACTATAGTGATGGATAATGGCCCACAATATATTTCAAAGTTGATGAAGGAACTAGTGGAGAAATACTCTGTCCCTAATTCCTTCTACAACTGTAGGTTCCTTCCCCAAAACAACCCCTCTGAACGAACCAACAGAGTAGTAGTGACCGCCATTGCCTCCTATGTCGGCACGGACCACAGGAAATGGGCAGAGGAACTCTCCAAAATCGAATTCGCCATTAACACTGCAGTCAGTGAAGCGACAGGATACAGCCCCTATTTCCTTAACCACGGCCGTGAAGCGATACTTTCTGGCGACTGGTATCCTAAATGCCCCTTAAAGGAAGAAGACATAGTCTTCACCGACAGGTCCTCTTACACTACTAACCTACCTCACCTCAAAGACATCTTCCTAAAGGTTAACAAACAAATGGCCAAAGCGTATTCTAAGTACAAAATACACTACAACAAGAATAGGCGCGATATCGAATATAACGAAGGCCAAACTGTCTGGAAAAGGGAATATCCACTCTCTGATGCATCTAAATTCTTCACAGCAAAACTTGCTCCTAAATTTGTAAAATGCCTAATAAAAAAGAAAATCTCTCCCCTCACATACATCCTTCAAGACTTCCACACCTCTAAAGATCTAGGTACGTGGCATATTAAGGACATACTCAAATCCGTCCCACTCTAATTCCTCTTATTTTACCGTGTAGAGTCCGGATAAGAATAGCTCTAACGTTCTCCCCTGACGTGTCGTAAAAGGCGACTAACAGACCTCTCCTTACCCTATTTTCCTGTCACATTCCTTACCACCACCCAACCTCAACCTAACCCTTCCTGATCCTACTACCCCTTTACCGTGTAGAGTCCGGATAAGAATAGCTCTAACGTTCTCCCCTGACGTGTCGTAAAAGGCGACTAACAGACCTCTCCTTACCCTATTTTCCTGTCACATTCCTTACCACCACCCAACCTGAACCTAACCCTTCCTGATCCTACTACCCCTTTACCGTGTAGAGTCCGGATAAGAATAGCTCTAACGTTCTCCCCTGACGTGTCGTAAAAGGCGACTAACAGACCTCTCCTTACCCTATTTTCCTGTCACATCCCTTACCACCACCCAACTCTACCTACTCCCATCCTATCCCTCAACCCCTATTTATTTTTTATATATACACTATATCTTTCCATACTTTATCTATTATGTTTATTATACTTATATAGTAGTTTATATATTAATATTTATTATATGGGGCGGCTGGTAACTCCATCAGAAAACTAAAAGCCTTCTGCTCAGAGCGGCGCGACTCTGTAAAAATATGCCTTCGGCACTATATTTCATATTTTTATCCTATACACTCTCTTTTTCGGCTTGGTACTTTGGCTCCTATGCCATGAGCTTCGTGCTTCATCCAATGCCGATCTCACACATATAAATTATTATCTTATCATATTATTTACACCAATATCTATTTATTTTACACTTACTCTTCGTTGGCAAGGCATTTTGGCTCTCATGCCATGAGCTTCACGCTTAGTCCTATGCCATCAACACTCATCTTTACCGTTTATGTATACAGTATATTTACTTTATCATTTAAATTATTTATATGTAGTATAAGTAGCCGTATATACAACCCTACAAACCCCTCACCTCCCATCCTTCCCTACCTCTACAATCTTCTAATGTCTGAACTCTATGCACTCTTGCTCTACCTCTAAACTTTTCATACTCTACTACTTTTCTAGCTTTATACCAAACACTCCTTCACTCCTCCACCACCCACTCTACTTCCACCTTCGTACTATTCCTACCTCTCAATTCTATATACTCTTGCTCTACCTTCAAACTTTTTATACCTTAGCACTCTTCTAGCCTCTACACCTGACGCACCTTTCCTCTTCCACTACCTACTCTACAACTTATTCTACCCTTCTACTATTCCAATCCCTCAACTCTCAATACACTCACTCTACTTAAAAAACTCCTTAACTTCACCATTTCTTTCGACTCTATACTATAAACTCCCATGCTCTCTACCTACCTTCCCCTACACTCATTGCCTCTTAGCAACCCCAACTATTGTTCCTTTTTTTTTTCTTTTTTTCCTTAACTGAAAGGGTATTGTAACGATGCAAAATAACATCGCTACATTTTTAAATCAAATTAGCCAAGAACTCAACGCTTTAACTCCTCCTAGTCAAATCTTGTAACATAATAACTATCATTGCACTTATCTCACTGCCAATCCTAATTAAATAAATTTACATTAATCTATTTTTCAAAAATATAAACAATATCTTTATTTTCTTACTAACACAAAACACAACTTACACTTCCACAGAATATGCAAATCCCCATACACCTAGTATCTCAAATCGACTCGACTCCAATCACTTAAAATAAATTACGCTTCATTGCACTCAGTATTCCTTGCGCTCACTCCTTCATAAACATACAAAACTTTTAGTCTAAAAAAATCAAATAATTTAATATAACAAAAGATTTATCATTTCGTCACTTCCTCTTACATCCTTAAACCTTAAACTAAATTCTTACCTCACCAAATAAAACATCCCCAAGGAACGTTCCAGAAACCAGTCACTACCGTCACAGGAACGTTCCATTCCCTTTTTTTTTACATAGTGAATTCTCTAGAGAATTCTAGGAGTGACCATTTATATACGAGCAGAAAGCCTCCCTCGGCCTTTTTACATGCTGACCTTGGGAGAGGAAAGTAACCATCTGACTCCATACTCACAGCGCACTCGCGACTGCTCATGTGATACAGTGACTCGCCCTGTCAACCCTCCTTTCTGTGGAAGTGAAACTTCATACTTCTCCATTCCTGATAATCCTCGATTTTCTACATGTAAGTACTTAAAACCACCTGTTTCCAAGTCTAAATTCCTCCCTTACACACGTGCAAGTCTATAGCGCAATCTTTCTATTCCAAACTAGCTAACAACCTCGACACGTTGTCACCGGCTCGTGTACCTCGTGTACCCCCGTGTACCTCGTGCACCCTCGTGCGCCCTCGTGTGCCCTGTGTGCCATCGTGTGTGCCATCCTCGGAGTACGCCTACTGTGCCAGACCGCCACGTGGAACCTCGCTGCCTCGCAGACTGCCGCACCTTCGCCCTTCAGCCGGACCACCACCGTGCGTTCCACCTGGGAAGACGCGAGCCTAACTAAGGTGTACTCCAGAATATTTCTCTTGTGCTTTTAAATATTTTCTTTTTGGTGTGTGTACCTGTGTACACAAACACCTGGCGCCCGCTCCTTGCTTGTTCTCTAGAACAACCTAAAATTTATGTGCTTCACACTATCTATCTAACCCTTTTTGGACGGTGCTAAATCTCTTATACTCTGTGTCAATCTTGCAGACCAAATTTGTATCTGCTGGCCTCTCCAGCCACATTTTTGTAGTACCTAACATCTACTATCTATCTGTAAGATACTACCTCTACGGCCCGTCCTAAGCTATTTCTCAACGCAAGATTTCCTTTATTTTGTATAATTTGACCTAACCTACATAGATATAGCTAGCTAATTTATCATCAAGTAAGTGCAATAAGGTAGCTGCAGTAATTTTAGACCCACATACCTGTTTTCTTTCAAATTTTTTTTAATTTCATAACCTCTCTCAATTTTGCCACATTCACGCCTTGTTACAATACCTTTTATATACAAATAAAACGCATTTCTTTAAGTCAAAACTCAAATCTTTTATTTTAGAAGTAATTCTCCCTAACCAGAGGTTACAAGTTGTGTACTTGAAGATGTACTTTGCCGAGTAATGGGGGATTATCTATTGTGCCGTTCACTATTTTACCCGACTGCGCCAGAAGGAGGGTTATGTTTTTCGAGAGTATGTATGTATGTATGTTTGTATGTATAATTGTTTGGCACGCTCTGCAGCCTGAACGGCTGGATGGATTTTAGCTTGAGACGTGTCGTTAGATTCGTATTTACTGTGAGAGTGACACTGGGTATATCAAAATAAAAAAAACAAAATGGCGGATTTTTGGCGCAAAATTCAAATGTTTGACACGCTCTGCAGCCTGAACGGCACGATGGATTTTAGTTTGAGAGGTGTCGTTAGATACATATTTACTGTGAGAATGACACTGGGTATATCATAATAAAAAAAAACAAAATGGCGGATTTTTGGCGCCAAATTCAAATGAACTCATTCAATAATAAAACTAAAAAAATTAATAAAATAAAAAAGGTAATTTAAAAAACTAAAAAACCCGCCTGCGTTTCTCTGTAATTTGGAAATGAAAAACCCTAAAACAAGAAAGTCGTCATACCCGATTGCACTTAACTTAAGAAAAATTATAGCAGTGGGGACCCATTCTAGAAATGGAGGCATAGTGAATTGAGAGCACATACTTATATTACATTGCAGATTACTCCAATATACTGACTAGACGGCTGACTTTCTAGAATGGGTCCCGACTGCTATAATTTTTCTTAAGTTAAGTGCAATCGGGTATGACGACTTTCTTGTTTTAGGGTTTTTCATTTCCAAATTACAGAGAAACGCAGGCGGGTTTTTTAGTTTTTTAAATTACCTTTTTTATTCGATAAGTAGGCTATATCAGCGATTTTTCTCCTTGACTCAAGAGATAGAAAATGATACATATTGCATCTGTCCTCATGGGAATGGTCAAATCGCTTACATTTAAACTGCAGATATTTTAATAACTTTTTTTGGATAGATTCGATACGGGATCTGTAAATATTGTATCGAGGGTTCCACACCACTGAGGCATATTTGAGGATACTGCGCACATAAGAACAGTAGAGTACTTTAATGGATTTAAGTTTGTTGAACTTAGCATTATATTTATAATTTATGTAATAGCAACAATAGAAATAAATACTATTAAAGTTTCAGCTCTCTACCTATTACGGTTCATCATTGTACAATAATATCGGTTCATGAAGTACTGCCCGCTGACAGACAAACAGACGGACTTATGACAAGTCTAGTACTTTTTTTAAATTTAAATATTTTTATAAATTTATTTTAGCATTGACACAAGTGGTGCATGCGGATGGTGGCGCATCGGGAGCCGGGTCGTTCCTTTCCCTCTAATATGGCTGAGGGGAGCGATGGCTGACTTTCGCGTTATACTCGTGACCGGGTGCTGTCCGTGTGAATTGGCCTACTCTAGTCAAAGGCATTATTGACATTCAATGATTATATTATTGTAAAATTTCTCGTGTCATATTGATTTTATGTTATTATAACGGGCAGCAGAGGCCTAAATAAATATAAATAAGAATGATAGAGTCCCGTTCCTTTGGTAGTAAGGAACCCTGAAAACCGGCACTGGTGAAGGCACCAGTTTCGCATCATTTTGTATCTTGTTTTAAAATTCGATTCTCTATCACGCTGATAGGTTTATGCCAACTTCTTAAATTGCCTTTTGCGTTTGAATTTAGTTCAAAGGGTTTAATCTTGTCAGTTAACTTACAGTCAGTTAAGTTTTAACATAAATTGATCCTTAGGCGTGAGGGGAGTAGGTAACTTTAACTAATTTATTGAAAGGGGAGGTAAATTGGGTAAGTAGTAGGTAAGTATGTATGTAGTTATGGTATTTTATATTGATTGTGCATGTTGAGGATTGTAGCACAAATAAAAATGTGAAGCTGGGTTAGCATACTCTACTGATGTCGAAGATGGAAGCGGACGAAACGATAACTTAAAATAATATCAAAAAAATAAAAATAAATGAAGACTCTTTAATACAAAAAAAAAAAACATTTTACTCCACAAAATTATACTAATGTTTTACTATAATTAAGTACTGTTCTCTTCAAACATTTTTCTGCCCTAACTGAGTACATTAATCACTTTTATTCTCTCTAACACCAGTAAAAACTCATGAATGTAATAAATAATTGAGTAATGAGTATTGACTAACAAAGAATGCAGCAAGACTTAGATAAGATGGTGGTTGCTAGCCAGGTGGGCATAGAAAACCAAACCGAGTCTTACAAAGTTGACCCCACCGGGAATCGAACCCGCGACCACGGAGACGGTTAAAAAATTAAGTGTATATTATATGAGTAGTATGTTAAAATAAAACTTTAGCTACACTTACTTGCCACAAGGTGAAGTTGCAGAAGCACCTCCAGCGGAAGCACAGTCAGCTGGATTACAATGCGATGGGGGGCGAAAGCATTGGAATATCCGGGCATTGTCGAGGAGAACTGCTTTCTGTATCGAAGGTCTGCCCTAAGAGTTCCAGCCGCGTTAGGTGTCGTTCAAGATTGATCTTTAGATGAACCCGTTCACATAAAGGACTAGGGGAACAGATTTGGACAGAAGGATCCGCCCGTCTCCATATTTTACTCAGATTTGCTTCGTACAAGCAAAAAGTAGCGCCATCTGACATAACTCATACGAACTAGCGTGGGCGAGAGTTGACGTCAGTGCCGCGCTAAAAGGACCTTGGTAGAAATTTCGCTTTAAAAATGTGTTTATTTAATTTGTTTACATGAAAAAATACGATGTAAGGTTACTTGCCGATGTTGCAACATTCCATGTTTCATTCTAGCGTTTCTTTCTAGCCTTTCTTTCATGATTTTTACATCCTCTAACAACACAATAAGGCATTTTATATAAAATATCTTTCCACCGCACTCTACAATTTCCTGCAGACGACTGAGTCGCAAGTGTGCTATTTTCGCACCAATTCGCCGGGAGCATTAGTCGTGCGCGTTGGCCGGGTCCTTACGCCAGTAATATATAAGTCATTGACTACGGGGATGATTTCGGAGGATTCCATTTGTCAGTTTGAGCAACTTCGTAGACCAGCTCCAGGTACTTGGTCATATTTTTGACATCAGCCTGCACGAAGTTTTCGTCGATTGGGATAGTGACATTCACCAAAAATACCCTTGACTACGCCCGATTCATCCACACGATATCAGGCTTATTCGAAGGAATTGTCCTCTCCGTCATGATGGGTCGGTCCCATTTAAACTTGGCACGGTCATTTGTATTATTATTTTTATATTTATAATTCTAATTATCATCTCACATCATCTCTTCATTCACACTATTCCAATGAGCTTAAATACGATGCCTCTGCTGTAAGTTGGTGAGGAGTTAGGTACCCAGCAGATTCCAAGTGATGCTGCAGCATTAAGTCACGGTCACCATTTTCTGGCAATATCATAGAAGTAACAGTTTCGAATCGATCAAACTTGTGGAAGTTACTAACATCCTTCATCTACTAGAAAAGAGCTGAATATCTTTGTAACGGCTTAACAGATTTTTTGAATCGTAGCTTATGCCACTCTATATGAAATCGCCCTTCTAAAGATTCAGAAATAGTTTAAGATATCCTTATGAAAACTGGGATTCTAGATCATCGAGGGGGTTTCACTAAAGAAAATCGCAAGTATACAGGTCTAACAGATTTTAAGTTACAGGTAAATCGAAAGTGGCCCGAAATGGTTAGTGTAATGTAACCCACGGCCGGTGTTGCCCTTTTCATTTCGAACTTGGCTGACACACTGCCGTGTGTCTAGATCTAGACGTCAAATAACGAGATAGATCATGTGATGGAATCGACCACAGCGCAGCGATGGCTATTATCGGACCGCGGTTATTCTTTACAAATAAATGAATTGTGCTAATATTAATAGTCTGTGTCACTTTTCTACCCTCTCAACTATCTCTATGCGAAATGTCACGTCAATACTTCTTTGCGACGTGAAAAAATTAACAAACAGAAAGAGTTATTACCAGATATCCCACAGGAACCACTTAAGAAATCGTAATACAAGATAGCCTATGTCCTTCTCCATGCCACAGGCTACGTGCATGTCAAAATAGGTCAAAATTGGTTGAGGTGCTGAGGTGTGAAAAGGTAACAAAAAAACAAACAAACACATTTTCAGATTTTTATATTAGTCGGATAAAGCGTCGGTGGCTCAACCGGTAACGACTCGGTCCATCTAACCAGAGGTACCGGGTTCAAATCTGGACGGCCAATGTACCAATGAGTTTTTCAAAAAAACTTACGTACATACTTACCGATTGCTTTAACGGTGAAGGAAAACATCGTGAGGAAACCTGCACACGCCTGCGAAGAAACTCGAAGGTTGTGTGTGAAGTCGACCAACCCGCACTGGGCCCGCGTGGTCGACTAAGGCCTAATCGCCCTGATTCAGGGTAGGCTCGAGCCCCTCGGTGGGGACGTATATGAGCTGTAATGATGATATTAGTCGGACAACAGACAACCTCTGGGACCGGGCAACCAACCTACTTACACCAACTTATTTAATCGTACGATTTAAGTATCTAAGTGGGCGGGGCACATAGCTTGTATAACAGGTGGCCGTTGGGGCAGTAAAGTTCTCGAGCGGCAGCCGCGCACCGTAAAAAGTAGCGTAGGCAGGCCTCCCACTCGGTGGACCAATGACCTGGTAAAGGTCGAGGGAAACCACTGGATGCGGGCAGCGTGGAAATCCTTGGCGGAGGCCTATGTCCAATAGTGGACGTCCTTCGGCTGATATGATGATGAAGTATCTACTAGCCACATCTCATGCCAAGCTATTCAATATTCACTGCTCATCAACGGTGCCTAATCGCGCGTTTGATCAATTAGTCGAATAGTCTAGTCAGGGCCGGAGTCGGGTGGTCGGGGCCCTAAACACGGGTAAAAATAAATTTAATGAGAGAATTTTTACTCGTTTCTATTCCGTATAATGCAGAATCAGTTTTGGCAGTACTTATCAAAAAATTGAGTCCTTTTTTACTATCGTCCCAAAAAAAAAACAAATATTTTCAGTTCATATATTTTGTATGAAAACTATAAAAAATCAAAATGATGTTACAATAGACAAGATAATAAAAAAAATATCTACCAAAACAAAACTAAAAATTAAGTTATTTTTTATAAGATCCATCTTTTTGCGTAAGGGGTGAAAATAGAGTTGGTTTTATATACTCAATATTAAAACCAACTCTATATTTAACCCATGACGCAAAAAGAAGGATCTTATAAAAATAATTTAATAAATTTGAGTTTTGGTAAATATTAATTTATTATGATTCTGTCTATTGTAACATATTTTTTATGTTTTTTTTTTATAAATGTTGATTAAGCTGTGTATATTTAATGTAACTAACATCTTCAAAATACGTGTGTATTTGTGTATCTGTTTGTTTGTGAAGTCGTAGCGCTTAAAAGGATTTGATTTAATCTTTAGAAGGGCGATTTGATATACCTAGAGTGTCATAAGCTATGATTTAAAAAATCTGTTTAGCCGTTTCAAAGATAAAGCAGCTCTTTTTTAGTAGATGAAGGATGTGACTAACTTCCACAAGTTTGATCGATTCGAAACTGTTACTTCAATTATATTAACAGAAAATGGTGATCCTAACCTAATGCTGTAGCATCAATTGGAATCTGCTGGATACCTAACTCCTCACCAACTTCCAGCAGAGTTATGGTGTTTGGGCTTATTGGAATGATCTGAATGAAGAGATGATGATAGATGATAATTAGAATTATAAATATTAAAAAAATAATAACACAAACGACCGTGCCAAGTTCTAATGGGGACCTACCCATCATCACGGAGAGGACGATTCCTTGGAATAAGCCTGATATCGTGTGGATAAGTCGGGCGTAGTCAAGGATGTTTTTGGTGAATGTCACTATCCCAAGCGACGAAAACCTCGTGCAGGCTGATGTCGAAAATAGGACCAAGTACCTAGAGCGGGTGCACGAGGTTGCTCATACTGACGAATGGAATCGTCCGAAATCATCCCCGTAGTAATTTATGTGAACGGGTTAATCTAAATCTAACCTTCAACGACACCTAAGGCGGCTGGAACTCTGAGGCAGACCTATAATTTCAGCAATGCAGAAAGCAATTCTCCTCTACAATGCCCGGATATTTCAACGCTTTCACTCCCCATCACATTGTAATCCAGCCGACTGTGCTTCTGCTGCTGGAGGTGCTTCTACAACTTCACCTTATGGCAAGTAAGCAGTGTAGGTAAAGTTTTATTTTAAAATACTACTAATTAAACTCGTATATATATTTAATCTTTTAACCGCTTCCGTTGCATAATGATTAGTTCATTCGCTTCACACAAGGTGGTCGCGGGTTCGATTCCCGGCGGGTTAACTTTGTAAGTCTCGGTTTGGTTGGTGGTAGGGTATTTTCTAAGCCCGCCTGGCAAGCTACCACCATCTCATCTGTCTTGCCGCCAAAAATCAATGTTAACAACATGATTGTGTTTTAAAGATGTGGCTTGAAGATAAGATTCTCCATTGCGTTGGGGAATCGTGCTAAACCTGCTTCCCTATTCGGCATCATCGTCACTTACCATCAGGTGAGATGATGCCAAGGGCTTACCAATTGTGAAATAAAAAAAAATATATTTTCAGGATTTTACGAATTTTTAATTTATTGTTATTTATAGTAAATAAACTACTGGATCAGAGTCACTGAGTTGAGGGAACAAAACGATTTCCATTTTGGCATACTACGACTTGGCAACCACCTTATTTTTCATATATACAATTGGTGAGCCCTTGGCATCATCTCACCTGATGGTAAGTGACGACGGTGCCGAAGATGGAAGCGGGCTTACAAAGATTCCTCAACGAAATGGGGAACTGGCTATCTTATCTTCAAACCGGAACACTTCAATCCTGTTAACATTGATGCTTGAAGGCAAGACTAGATGGTGGTGGCTAGTAGTCGGGCTCAGAAAATGCCCTTCTACCAACCTATCTCAGTCTTACAAAGTTAGAATCCGTCGGGAATCGAATCCGTGACCTCCTGATGTGAAGCGAAAGGACTTAACCATTACGCCACGGAGGTGGTTAATATCCCTTGAGATATGACACCTCATAGTGCTGTACATCATCATATCAGCCGATGGACGTCCACTGCTGGACAAAGGCCTCCCCCAAGGATTTCCACGACTACTAGTTTTGCGCTCCCCGCATCCAGCGGCTTCCGCACCGGAAAACGTAGCATAGGCAGGCCTCCCACTCGGTTGACCGATGACCTGGTGAAGGTCACTGTACCCATATTGTTTGCTAAAAGTTACCTCTCCTATCGATTGTTATTTTCGGTTCTGGGCAACTGGAAGTATGTATTAAATCATATTTTGTTCGCCTAGTAAGTTAAATTGTCCAAACGGCTTAAATATTTGCCAATATAACTACTAAACTTTAAAAAATAGTTGCGTGATCATTTATTAGCTTGGCCCACAGATTCGCCAGGGTGGATTATCGTTTATAACCGCATTGAGGGTTTTCTAGGGTCTACGAGCCAAAGACGGACAAACAAACCTAACAATAAACTTTCCTATCCTACTAATATTATAAATGTGAAAGTTTGTATATAAATGTATGTACGGATGTTTGTTACTCTTTCACGTTTCAAGCATTGGTCGGATCGGGATCAAAACTTGGCATACATAATATAGGTTAGGACCTGGCATAGGTCATAGGCAACTTTTTACCCCCAGGAAAACGTCTTATTCCCACGAGAAAATCAAAAACAACGCGCGCGTAGCCGCAGGTGGACGGATAGTTTATAACATAAATGAAGTTAGGAAAGTTAGGATTATAAGCTACTAGCTGTCCCGGCGAACTCCTTACCGCCTTATACTAAACTACACTACACTGCATTGCACTAAACTACACTACATACTTTACTACACAATAAACACTACACAGTTTACACTACATTACACTACACTAATTTTTGTAGATAAAGCAGGATTTTTTTAGGTATTTTTTTAATACCTTGGGTTAAATTATTAGAGTTTTCGAAAGGATCCCTATTTTTTTTTTGAATATATGATAAAGCCTATAGCAACCGCGAATAGTATAACTTCCCAACGGTGAAATATTTTTTTAAATCGGTTGAGTAGTTTCGGAGCCTATTCAATGCAAACAAACAAACAATCAAATATTTCCCTGTTTATAATGATGGAGATAAAGGTCGTGATGCAAGAACTTCTCTGTTCCACATCTTTTGGAGGCGTAGGTTGCTAAGAGCCCCTATAAATTTGGGCCCCCATGCATTACGAGAGCCTTTTTCTAACTACGTCTCTGAGGCCAGCCTACCATTTGACCGCTTTCATGTGAATCCTACCCGGAGAACCTCAGACCACTGCCGTTGCTGCGGTCGATTCTATTACATGATCTATCTCGTTAGTTGACATGCTTATGTAGAAAAATCGTTAATAAGGTCGTTCCAAAGACGACCTGTTAGAAAAAGAATAGGGATGAAGACAGCATCAGAAATAAATTATGAACTCTTGATCAATAAATTGCCTTCCTACTTAAACTTGGAAAAACCTTACTCGTTTTGTTTTCCATCAAGTCTTCGATTTTTAACTTACTAAAGTCACAAAATGAGTACATAAATGACGCTGCTAAACTATGATGTCACGACTAGGTATTTCAAACATTTTTAGAACAAAATGTCGTTTTTGACAGATGATAAAAAGTAACTCAGATGACTAGCATTCGTCTCCCTATTGTTACTAGATGGGTTAAGTTATATATAACAAAATACCAGAATCATACAAAGACATACCTTATAAAAATTTAATAAAATTTCCACATGAATGGCTGCTTCAAAACATGTTCTACTCTCTTGATGAGATTTTGGATCACAGGTTAGTGGTGCAGAATAAAAATGAACATGAATATGACTGTAAGATTTAAATACGTACCAACATTTTATTGCTGTGTTAACATTTGCATGCTATATTAATGGCTAAACAAGTGATTCTGTATTGTTGAAAAGAACATCTCACTTTAAGTACCTTGTTTAAAAGCGAATAAAGAATATGATATATATTATTTTTATTTTACTCAAAAACACTAGTATCCGATTTATCATAGGTTGCCAGGACTGAGAATAAATTCCTGCTGATACTGGGTACATACCAGACATCTTTTAGCAGTATTGGCTCTTGTCTGCCGTTGACACCAGCCTCTGCGAGTATATTTAATAAAGAATTACTTACTTTCTTACTTATTTATCTATAGAATATTCTAAACTATGAATACCAAAGTCTAAAATAAAACAAGTTAATTTTATTTATTTTAGTTTTGGGTTCTTGTTTGGGATTGTTTAAAGGGAGACGATCTTAAGGTAGACCAAGGAAAATGCATGGCGTAGAGTTATTGAGTTTTGGGTCGGTCTTAGCCTAACACTTATAGGATGAGAACGCGTTGCTTACCAGATAACACATGGTCTAGGTTCTAGTTAACAGCAGATTTAAGGATTTGTGGCAGATATTGTGTGACATATAAAAAAAAACCGGTAAAGTGCGAGTCAGAACCGCACACATATGGTTCTTACCGTCATACTAAATGGCGCTAGTTTCTTCACGTTTCAAAAAAGTTTTCTGTGTGGAGACCTTGGAGACTTTCACTTTTTTTAATTTTTAGTATTTGTTGTTATAGCGGCAAAAGAAATACATCAGTTTAGTTATCACGGTTCATGAAATACAGCCTGGTGACAGACAGACAGACGAACATTTTAGAGCAAGTTCCCTAGAAATTTTGTATATTTTTAATTATTTGTTAGTAAATCTCTCTCAGTAGCACATAGAAAAGCACAACCTGTATAAAGAATGTAACAAAATTGGTGTGGGAGCCGGTATCTGAGGCTTTTCTAACACAACTAGAATCGAGGAAAACTGAGGAAAATTTTCTTTGTATTTTTGTAATAAAATATCTTTTACTGTTATTTTACCTGGTTAAATTAAAAAGGTGGACATTAGATTTAAAAAAAAAAAAACAGGAGATGGTTCTAAATTCGACTGTATGTTGTTTTTTTTTGTATATTTGTTACGCGATATGATCGCAGATTGTGAACCGATTTTCATGATTCTTTTTTTTTGTTCGAGTTGGTTTATGCTCCCGAGTTGGTCCCATATAATTTGTATTAAAACCAGTTTAGTGCTTAGTTAGAAAATGAACAAAAAAAAAGCAAAACTATACTAAGTTGTTGCGATGGCAGTCTGTTTTTTGACAGGTCCTAGCGTTTCCAATTATTTTTTTTCTGTCTACGAAAATAAATGAAAGTAACGAAGCAATCGCTACATTTTGAAATTCTATTTAAAAACGTAGAAATGCAACACAAACGGCGAAAAAAAATGTGCTGTTTAAGGACCTAATACAGTATCAGTAACTTGGTTCAAGCGTTTTCAGTCTGGAAATTCGAACGTTCAAGATGCAGCTCGCTGTGTTCGCCCTGTTTGAATTTGCATAAAAAATACGAAGAAACTTTTACCCCGACCTAATATTGAAATAAAATTCGGGGGCAAATCGCACACGGTTTTCTGGTCGCAAACAAGAATTCCCTGAACTATGGGAATCGAAGACTGATATACATACATACGGCGAGCGAAAACTGAGCACTAGCAAAGTATATATGTATATCAATACCAGGCCTCCGTCACTCCATGTACTTGCGCGCTATAATTACCTACCGCCCGGCCGAGCGTTCTCGGGCCGTTTGCGGACCCAATTCAGTGCGGTTTTCACAAACGAAGCGCACGCACGTAGTTTAATTTAAATCGTTTTGTTCGTTCGTACGCGTACCTACGATGCCGTCTGGTGCCTTATGTGCTGAAGATGGGTGCAAATCAAGCAAAACAAGAGATAAACACCTAAAATTTTTCCATTTACCTGTCAATGAAGAAAGGTCAGTGATAAACTATTACTATTTTTTGTCGTTTTAAAATTATTTTTAATACTAGGTATACTAAGCAATAGCTAGTACTCTTTATTACACTGTGGCATTAGCTTGCCTTTCAGACACAGATTTTCATTTTTTTGTTACATAGAAACGTCATACTTACCTTAAACACTATTTTAACAACGTTTAAAAAGCTATTTTTATTAAAATAAAATTGTGATAGTATGTGAGTCACAGGCGCGGCGACCTGTCTCAACTTGTCGTGCTGTTAGCGCACACAAAAACTTTTAACATAACTATTTAGTAATCTGTGCTTGTGATTCGGTTTTATGCGATTTGTAAAAAATATACATGGTGAATTTTTTCTATGAGGAATTTCTAAATTATAAGAGATAGAGCAAAGCGCTCTTAGGAACCGTGATCTCAATTTTAGAGAAAATAAAAATTGCGTGTTAAAAAATAAAAAAAATGATGTACTCCGGAGATATGACTTTTTCTTAAAAATTTTTTTTTGTTATTTCGATTGTATATCACTATACAAACTAAAAATTGTACGGAGACCATAGGTCTAAAGTTGCTAGAAGTTGTTGAAATAAACGTTTTAAATAGTATGTGGAAACTGAACTTACAGACCGATTTTCAAATGATAAAAAAAATATAAAAACCAATTTATAAAAAAAAATTATATGTTGCCCGCGGCTTCGCCCGCATAGGGGTATGAAAAATAGATAAGAACCTATCCTCAGGCCTACCCGATATGCACACAAAATTTCATAAAAATCGGTCCAGCCGTTTCGGAGAAGTATGATTACTAACACTGTGACACGAGAATTATATATATACTAGCTGTCCCGGTGAACTACGTACCGCCTTACATTACATTACACTGCCCTACCCTACCCTACACTACACTACACTACCCTACCCTACCCTACACTACCCTACCCTACATACACTACACTACCCTACCCTACCCTACACTACACTACCCTACCCTTCACTACCCTACCCTACATACACTACACTACACTACACTACCCTACCTACATACACTACACTACCCTACCCTACACTACACTATTCAACCCTACCCTAAAAAAAAATTGATGTTGGCCTATTCTCAGACCTACTCAATATGCTCACAAAATTTCATGAGAATCGGTCAAGCCATTTCGGAGGAGTAAGGGAACGAAAACTGTGACACGAGAATTTTATATATATATACATAATTTTTTGTGTCTATGTTATTGAGAAGTGTGAATATGTTTTGACTTATAGGTGGTAGTTTAAAATTGTATCATTTATCTATCATTTATATATATAGATAAATGATACAATTTTAAACTACCACCTATAAGTAAAAACATATTCACACTTCTCAATAACATAAACACAAAAAGTTATGTTAATTTAATTTTATCGAAGAGGCAGCCCTGCGATCGCGCGGTGTGAAGCAAGCACTGCGGTTGCTGACGCGATGGAGTAGGCTATTATAGCAGTAGGTATTGGAAATTTACTACTGAGTGAAGTATCTGTTACGTAGTAACTACTTAGTAATCTGTGTCAATACTAACATACAGTATGGACACTCCCTGCCGCTCTCTAGATTGCGACCTCACCCCCTCGTCACCCAGATTGACACAGATTGGTTATATGTAGTTTGGTTCTCGAACGCAAAGGATTTCGCCGAGATTTTGTTTGCTCCGTCATTTGTTTTTAGAAATGTCTTTTGACGACCGTTGTATGCAGTGTCCGGGGTATGGCACTTGTACCAATTTTTTTTTTCATTATTTATCCCTTAAGAATGTTATATATATATATTAATATCCCAGGTGAGATATTGTCAAGGGTTTACCAATGGTGATAAAAAAATAAATAACCATCACATATATTTTTTTCTAGACAAAAGAAAAAAAATCATGCATCGTTGAAGGGGCACATTTAGGTGAGCTTCTTTCCAACTCAACTAACCAACTTTTGTTCTACGATTTTGCTGAAATCGCAAAAAAAATTAGAATTTTGTATGGAGAGACCAATTTTTTATGGAGAATTTACTACGTGTTCCTTGGGGAAAATTGTTTGATGAGTAGATGCCTACCTTAAGTATTAGTACTCAGTTTTTTTACACGTTGTTTACATACATATGTTAAACAGATATTAAACGCACTGAAACAGAGCAATCAAACCTGTGTATTACATACACGATCGAACCCACGACCATCCCATTAAGACCATCCAATCATTCATAGTTTAATGCAATAAAGTATAAAAGAATAAGAATAAAAATAAAAGAAAAGGAATAAAAGAATAAGAATAAAAGAATAAAAACGTTTATTTGCCAAAAATAGATACATAAGATTAGTTTACTTGCGACCCCCACACTAGGCAAAGCCTGTCCTGGAGGGTCACAAAGTAAAAATTAGATAGGAAACTATACAAGATGTTAAAAAAATGGTGTAGGAACTGTTAACTGGGGGTTCTATTACTCATCATACTGAAAAAACTTTCCTCAAGGAACGCATAGCCTATTCTCAAAAAAAAAATTGGTCCCTACATACTAAAATGCACAAAATTGGTCGATTAGCTGATCAATTTGTATGAAGAGTATATATTTTTTTCGATTTCAGCAAAGTCGTAGAACCAAAGTAGTTCAGTATGATAAGTAGAAGCCCCAGTTAACGTGACCTACACCAATTTTGTTACAACCTGTATAATAATATCATTGATCGCCTAGGGCTTCAAACTGTTTGACAATATCATTGATCGCCTAGGCACAGATTACTAAATAGTTACTTCGTAACAGATACATCACTCCCATACAAAAGCTTAAATACCTACGCTATATTAGCCTACAAAATCCTAATAATAATACCAGCTGTTTGCAGCGAGAAGAAACGTGCCATAACTACGCATACAGAGAGTTGAGATTGTTTTGCCCGCCGCGCAACCCACGTGCTAGCGCGTCATCGGGCGAAAGTGCTAGGGTTGTACCTATGATGATTTTGGTAATGAAACTAATGTTGTAGAAAATCAATTATTTTATATTTGTCGATCATATATGTTTGAGTTTAATAAAATGATAGATGCATTTTTTCCCTTCCCTGAATTCCCGATTAATAAATTTTAATGTCGAAAATATTCGAAACCTCGTAAATAATTTTAACAAATAATCAAAAGGGAAACAGGAGCAAAGCGGAGAAAAATCAATCAAAGTTGGCTTTTTCCTTGAGTTGACGGAGTATTTCATACCTACTATTCATACAAAAACATTCCCCATGCCACAGAGGGCCTCATTGTGAGCTTGAATTATTGTTATTTTAAGTAAAAGCTAGGTAAATACGTAACGAAAATAGTTTTTCTGTTACTATCTACAAGTCATAACAAAAAACGGCTTGTGAATGCAAGCTATAGTTTACGAAGTACTCGTAACTATTTAGTAATCTGTGCTAAGTTTTTGAGATTTTTTTCGTTTACATTCATCCTGGTAATAAAAGTCGGTTGCGCGCGCGGGGGGGCGGGGCTTGATGGAGTTATTTCGATGACGTAATGGTACTTGACAAGTTAAACCTTGGATTTTGGTTTTAAGCGGTTTATTTACAGCTATAGAAGTGCCCCCCAGCTACCGAGTGGCCGGCGCATTAGTACTTCTATTCTATGACATACCTACCTTAATCACGACGACGACGCTTGGTACCTACTATGTTCTGACATTAAGTAGGTAACTGTTAATTATATTTAAAAAAAACACATAAATAATACCTGAAATCCTTAATTTACTACGATTAACATATTAGGTACCTACCCACCATTGTTCTAAGTTTAAGGAATAAATGATTATAATTGGTAAAGGAATGAGAAAAGGGAATTTGAAAAAAACAAAAGATTTAAAATACTATTAACTTAGGTACCTTTGTTCGTCTCTCGACAATGAAAAAAATGACAAATTTTCATTTGTCTTTTGACTGTGACACCCATCCACTGCACAATAATTGCGTGGTTTCGGCATTTCGATAGTCAGAGTGGTAAATGTGACGTGCGAGCACTCAGACGGGCGTGCGTCAACCTACTGTCCGTTGTATCGTCTCCGATACGCTTAGCGGTAGGCATATAACGTGTGGCCTTGAGCAAGTGACGGACGCCTGGCCTAGGGCTTTAAACTGTTTGAAAATATCATTGATCGCCTAGGGCTTCAAACTGTTTAAAAAATGTTATTGATCACCTAGGGCTACAAACTGTATGATAATATCATTGATAACCTAGGGCTACAAACTGTATAACAAGATCATCGATCGCCTTCAACTTTAAACTGTTTGACAATATCATTGATCGCCTAGGGCTTTAAACTGTTTGAAAATATCATTGATCACCTAGGGTTACAAACTGTATAACAAGATCATTGATCGCCTTAAACTTTAAACTGTTTGACAATATCATTGATCACCTAGTGCTACAAATTGTATAACAAGATCATTGATCGCCATCAACTTTAAACTGTTTGACAATATCATTGATCACCTAGGGATACAAAAGTGGTTAAGAAATGCAAAGAGGAAATATGCAAAGTTATGGCTTATCTTATTAACTTGTCAATGGAAACTGGTACATTCCCAGAAAAGCTTAAATACTCTGTTGTTAAACCTTTATATAAAAAAGGCTCAAAAATTGAAATGGGCAATTATCGCCCAATTACAATTATACCAATATTTTCGAAAATTTTTGAGAAAGTTTTGCATAGTAAGTTAATGAGTTTCTTCACTAAATATAATATTATAAATCGTTACCAATATGGCTTTCAGAAACAAAAATCAACTGCCCTAGCAACTTTCAATCTCATAAGGGAAATTCTCAATGGCACCAATGCTAAATCTCATACGACTACCGTGTTTTTCGACCTGTCAAAGGCGTTCGATTTTGTCTCACATGAACTGCTTTTGACAAAACTAGAGAGATCTGGTATTCGAGGTCCAGCAAACAGTCCTACATATCTTAAAGAAAGAAAACAGTGTGTAGAAGTAAGTAAACTCAACAATAAGCATATAACGCAGACTTACAAGTCAGAGTTTAGGTTAATTACACATGGCGTACCACAAGGGAGTGTACTCGGTCCTCTCTTATTCTTAATATATAAACGATCTACCGGATACGACTAGACATAGAACAATGCTTTTTGCGGACGATATTTCAGTAATAGTGACAACTAATAAAAATTTGACATTTAATATTCACGAATCTGACATCAATAATGCAATCAAATCAATATACAAATGGGTAAGCAGTAATAATTTGCAAATTAATTTAGACAAATCGACATACCTTAATTTTAACAATTATAATTTTAATTCATTAAATGTTACTTGTAATGGACAAACCCTTAGAAGCGCTAGTAACTTTAAGTTTCTAGGTACTATTATTGACGAGAAGCTTGACTGGAAAGAACAGGTTGAAAAAGTGTGTGCAAAAGTCAATAGTTTCAGTTTTGCCATTTATAAACTAACTAAGGTAGCGACAAGACATACTGCAGTCACAACATACTTTGCTTACGTAGAATCGGTCCTCAGATACGGTCTCATAATATAGGGGAACAGTACTAATGTCAAAAAGGTTTTTATCGCTCAAAAAAAGTGTGTCCGTGCCATATTCGGTGTTTCACAAGATGTTTCATGTAGGCCCCTATTCAGAAACTTAAAAATACTGCCACTACCTTGTCTTTATATACAAGAAATGGCAAAAGTAGTTAAACAAAATCAACAAGTGTTCTACAGAAAAGTTAGAGACGTATCGGTCCGAAATTAGAGGAATCCTGACAGGTTAGTAACGGAAGAGATTCCCAAAACAACGCGATTTCAGAAAAAAATGTTACTGGATGGGCCACATAATATACAATAAAATACCGCAATCGATTCGGGAATTGCCCTTTAACAAGTTTAAGGCAACATTGCATGAGTGGCTTCTTCAGAACATGTTTTATTCCGTTGAAGATTTTCTAATGCATAAGCAATGTTAATCTGTAGTATCATTATTTTATTTGAATTATGAATTTGGAAAATGTTGAATAATTACTTGGACCTACTTTATTTTACTTTATTAATTTTGTACTTATAAAAAATATTTGCATGCTAATAACATTAAAGTAGCAAATAAGTGATTCTGAAACTATTGTAAGACCTTTTATACTTACCTTATTTAAAAGCAAATAAAGCATTATATTCTATTCTATTCTATTCTGTACAAACTGTATAACAATATCATTGATCGCCTTCAACTTTAAACTGTTTGACAATATCATTAATCTCCTAGGGCTACAGTATAACAAGATCATTGATCGCCTTCAACTTTAAACTGTTTTGACAATATCATTAATCTCCTAGGGCTACAAACTGTATAACAAGATCATTGATCGCCTTCAACGTTAAACTGTTTGACAATATCATTAATCTCCTAGGGCTACAAACTGTATAACAAGATCATTGATCGCCTTCAACTTTAAACTGTTTGACAATATCATTAATCACCTAGGGCTACAAACTGTATAACAAGATCATTGATTGCCTTCATCTTGAAACGGCATAACAATAACATTGATCGCCTAGGGCTTTAAACTGTTTAACAATATCATAGATCAACTAGGGCTTCAAACGGTTTAACAATATCATTGATCGCCTAGGGCTTTATTTGTAAGATTACTAACACAAATTGATCCTAAAGTTGGTCTTAAATAAATTGATTATTATTGATTATTATTAAACTGTCTAATCATTGATCACCAAGGGTTTCAAACTGTATAAGTATAGGTATTGATTGGAATTGAAATTAATTATAAAACTAGAAAAGTTTCCTTAAACTAATTTTCTAAAGTAGATACTTTTCTAGGTGCTCAATTAACGATCGATGAAATTAAAATTGGCCTTAGAGAGTTAATTAAAACCAAAGTGCTGTTTTACTAATTGAGCTCCGAGCTTGCGATTTGCATGTGCTGCTTCAACCGTTACTTTTTAGGGGTCACCTGGCAATGAGCAGGAACCCTTTCGCTATGGCCTTGAATTCATCTGACAATGGAATAACCAATTTGAAAAATACCCCTACTCTTCGCACGTTATTTACAATTACACGCATAATAACATCACCAACATCATCATATCAGCCGAAGGACGTCCACAGCTGGACATAGGCCTCCCCCAAGGATTTACACGACAACTGGTTCTGCGCTACCCGCATCCAGCGGTTTCCCGCGACCTTCACCAGATCATCGGTCCACCGAGTGGGAGGCCTGCTTACGCTACGTTTTCTGGTGCGCGGTCGCTATTCGAGAACTTTACTACCCCAACGGCCATCTGTTCTACGAGCTATGTGCATATCTACATATAATGACATATCTACGCATAATGACGTTTACACGAAATGAAACATACGCAAAATGACACATACGTGACACGACGCATACTCGAAATGACAGACGCGAATTTATTACCGGACTGAGATGACATGTAACAAAAAAACACGAGCTATGTGCATATCTACATATAATGACATATCTACGCATAATGACGTTTACACGAAATGAAACATACGCAAAATGACACATACGTGACACGACGCATACTCGAAATGACAGACGCGAATTTATTACCGGACTGAGATGACATGTAACAAAAAAACTAAATCTCCGGTTTCCTACAAATCAAATTCCAAAGGATAGTTGTCTAATAAGAGACTGGGATAAAAAATATGCAAATAGCTATGTTAGGCAGAGAGGGAGAACCGCAAGGTACACCTCTGTGAAAAAAAGGGTTACTTTGTGTCAATACACTACTGAGGGTGTACAAAGATAATTTTTCTATTAAATTATTTGCTTTCTAAAAATTAAGTTCGGAGATGGTTTTTATTGGAGTGATAACACTGATGTATTCCGGCTTGAAGATAAGATAGCCAGTTCTCCATTTCGTTGGGGAATCTTGGTAAGCCCGCTTACATCTTCGGCATCATCGTCACTTACCATCAGGCCATGGGCTTACCAATTGTGAATAAAAAAAAAACATTTATGTCCCCATCCCCTACCAGCTAAACCGCTGATTCAGAGAATCTGAAAAGTATTTCAAATAGCAGGACATTTAAAATTAATTTAGGTGCAAAATTATCACGGCAAAGAAGTCTTCCTTTCCTTAGGAGTAATAGTCGACCTAGGTTGTGCAGCTGGATTTGTAAAAAGTTCAAAGATTTTCTGTACAAATGGTGTAATACCAACTGCAAAACTAACTCTGTATTTTTTAAATGTACGTTTGTTTTTAACCGATTTCAAAAAAAAGGGGAGGTTTCTCAATTCTACCGAATATTTTTTTTTATGTGTGTTCGCGCATAACTTCGCCATTTTTGAACCGATTTTGATGATTCTTTTTTTGTTGGAAAGCAGATATCTTAAGGGCGGTAACATTTTAAGGAAACCAGGATCTGTTGATGGCATCCCAGAGAAATCGAGTGAAACCTCAAAAATCGTAGTGGCGACTAATGCGTTTGAAGTCAGTTTTTTTTGTCTATTTCCTAGTATCTCATCTGTGGTTTTTTGAAAAGGCTACAGAACCTTACTATGCGTATAGTTTGAGACGCACTTGGTTACTTTTTGTTAGGGGTTCTGGAAGCAACAAGGAACCCTTATAGTTTCGCCATGTCTGTCTGTCTGTCCGCGGCTTAGCTCTGAGACTATCAGTACTAGAAAGCTGTTATTTGGGATGTGTGTCATCATTACAGCTCATATACGTCCCCACCGAGGGGCTCGAGCCTACCCTGAATCAGGGCGATTAGGCCTTAGTCGACCACGCGGGCCCAGTGCGGGTTGGTCGACTTCACACACAACCTTCGAGTTTCTTCGCAGGCGTGTGCAGGTTTCCTCACGATGTTTTTCCTTCACCGTTAAAGCAATCGGTAAGTATGTACTTAAGTTTTTGAAAAACTCATTGGTACATTGGCCGTCCAGATTTGAACCCGGCACCTCTGGTTAGATGGACCCGAGTCGTTACCGGTTGAGCCACCGACGCTTTTTGGGATGTGTGTACACACTCGTATTATTCACGCCGACAAACTGGTACAATAAAATCTTGAAGAATAACATTTGAGGGTACCGCCTCCTACATGTAAATAGGGGGTGTTTTTTTTGTTGACGTTGATGATAGGGTTATCATGTGGGGTATCGTTGAATAGGTTTTACAAAATCTACTAAATCCATTTTTTTTTGATTCAAGGATCAGTTTGTGTAATATTAAGCTTGTAGTGCTAATTTTTGTTATCCCCCCTCACCCCCCCCCCCCTCCAGTAAACAGTAGGATATATCATCAATATACAAGTGTCTCGGTTAAGGAGTAATAGTCGACCAACTTAGGTATTGTAACCCCCCACTAGCCTATTTAAAATATATAAATATAAATATAATTAACTAAACCTACCTATAATATGCATACGTACATACAACATACAACCTACCGCTATCTACCTATAAAAGTATGTAAACTAAACTTGATTTTTATTGCATTTTAAAATACGATTAAACGTTTGGCCAGATCGTCTAGAGAACCCTAATTTGTGATCGCAGTAACTCAGAGTCTTTTTGAAGGTGAATGACAAGTTATTTTTAAGAGATTAATCTATCACGTTGTGTTTGGACGAACGATGTAGTCTAACCCGTAATTTTGAAGTATTTCGCGCGGAACCCTAGTGTCCCTACTGTGATTGGTCCCTATTTTGGGCCCCCCCAAATTGGGGAGGGTAGCTAGCCCCCAGTGCTCGGAATAACGTAATACTTGACTGACGTCAGTACTGCATTATTTTGGTGATTAAAACAATGTACATCTAACTCAAGGTAATTGAACGAGCGAATTTAGCTCAAACAAATAATTACTTCTACGGTGAGCCCCGCTAGCTACTGTCTCCTGCAAGCCACTAAGGTACACGATGGGAGTCCACCCCGCTTCAAGTGTAATTTAATTAAGCTACACGACAATGTAAAGTGTACTAGGCCGTGTACCACCCGAATCCCAAAGCTAGTGTATATAAAACGCTTGTGAGGCGCCTTATTATACGTGTATAGTGTGAACTATGGCAGAGTCTTTACAGCCATAGCTTGTCCATCCCTATTCGTCAGGTAGGATTAATACCTTCGAACAGCGATTGATCGCGAATACATATTAGCACCAGGTACTAAAATAAAGTAGATATTCCGCCTTGAATGTCGCTCATCTTGTGAGAAGAGCACCACGGGAGGCGAAATAAGTAGATAAACTACTAATATGGTTCTTAGACCTGGAACTGTGCCATACAGTTGTATATAACGGTATAAAGACCTACGGTCTATATAGCTAAAGCGAAATGGACACAATATCCACCGTGCCGTCGGCTCCAAAATAATACATAGTGTTAAAGATCTGTCTTTGGACGTAGTAAACCCTTGATAAAGGGTGAAAGTACTGACAGTCTAGCAGGTTTGCTAAACGTAAAAGAACAACGAACCAACACAGTCGCAACCCATTGTGATACCCACGCGAATCATAGTCGCAGCATCACAACTAGGTCAAAGCGAAATGGCGTGTAAGCCAAGTGTTTGGTCGAGACGCTAGTTCAGGACGCAATAGAAGCCGACAGAACGCGGACACCGTGAACACCGTCCATAATATTTAAAAACCGTAGAATAGATTTAGTTTCTAAATCTAGCGCATATTAACTGACCCTAGCTACGGTTACCATCAGGATGGGTCGGCTACCTTCATCATAATCGGTCTTACTATAATCACTATTAGTAAGGCGCGAACGCCCAAATCATTTGTTTGTTTGCCCAATACTTTCCTAAACGCTCGGTCCGATTTGGGTGAAATTCTGCCGAGGCATGCTTGTGATAAGCTACAGATAGGACCTACCTATCTATAATTACATTAGTATCAGAATAGGTGAAGCTCGAACGCCTATAGTTTGTTTGTTAGTCCATTACATTTATCCCATAAAAGTGTGGACAGATTTAGCTAAAATTTGGTAAAATTAGGAGTTGTTCATATCTATGAACCACTAAACTACATAACTAGCCCATATTGCATGGAGCTTGGTAGACAGCCATCTCAAGTATGACATAGGCCTTCCCCTGTGACAGCATAGCGCCGTACTATCTCGAATGAGATTAGTGAACTGAGCGGACCACGTGTTCACGGAACCCTAAACTTATAATGCCGCGTGGCACTTGCAGTGAAGGCCGTCCGCAAATAAATAAAACGTGAGCATCACTTAGACCTACCTACTACTTATTCAATAGTATGACTCGCATTTCTTCCTAATAACGTTATTCCAAAACCTAATTCGCTATTCCCTAGAAATATATTTATTAACTAGAATTCCTACAGCACTGTACCAACCCGAATGAAATTAATGAACTGAGTGGACCACGTGCTCGCGGAACCCTAAAGCTTGTGATACCGCGGGTCACCTGCAGTGACGGCAGTTCGATAAAGTAAAACGTGGCATCGCTTAGACCTACCTACTACTTATTCTCTAATATGACTTGTTTCTTCCTAATAGCGATATTCCAAAACCTAATTCGCTATTCCCTAGTAATATATTTATTAACTAGATTTCCTACATATCGCAATCCCCCTAACTCAGCCCTAGTTTTTCCCTATCCTAGCGAGATAGCTAAGTTTTACGAGAACTAAATTTTATTTTGATGTCCATGTTTCAACAAACAGTTACAACTCGTGGCGGCTTTATTCGTCTTTCCCCCGGGGTACTAAACCAACCGTGCCTTCGAGATGAACCAATTAGGTGTAGTGTGTCATGGTGTGGTGAATACCTAAAGCTAACTTGTGTCCTAGTTCCCTACGGCTAAAGTGTACCTGCCCTGAATAAGAAATGCCGCTGCCACGACAGACCAGGTCTGCCGCTTCGCTGCACCTCCTAAACAGTGTGTTTGGATGGGATTTGGATAGGTAAGGCCTATCCCAAATACGGTGGCTCCGTACATGAGCGCGCTAACGCATGTCCAACTTGTGGTCCTCATGACGGTAGGTCGTAAAATGGTACAGTCAGGATGTTCCGGCCATAACCAAACTTGGGTCGCTAGCCAGGCAAGCCCTCCTGTCAGCTTGCTTTCGGCACTCGCATTGATAACTCACGCTTAGTTGTCACGGTAGCGTATCCACGTGAAATTAATCAACTAGCCTTCCTGAAAACATGAACTACCAACCTGGTCACCTGACGATACCTTCAGCTAGCAACCGACCTGGCATCTTGTTTCAATTCCTAGATCCCAGCTCGATTGCCCACTGTACCTCACTTCCTAACTGCACTAAACTATGGCTTGATCCCAGGTAGGAGCCTGAACTTTCGAAGGCAAATAAATAGTATTTCAGCCACACTAAATTCTATTCTAAACTCACAATATAAAGTGAGATTCCTAAGTTAATTCGCGACTAATAAGTACTTGGCGTGACACTTGCCCGGGGCGTGCGGCAGCTGTTCTTCGGATACGTCCTCCTCCTGTGATGGTCTGTTCGACTGAATGCCGCTGCGTCCGCGTGTCCGTGGTTTTATAAGCTTTCACACAAATGCAGTCTCGGCAGCGCGCGGGCCGCCGCACACATGCATCCGACCTCGTGGCCGATCTGCGCGAGCGCCGGCCGCTGTCCGAACGCAGACAGGGCGACGCCTCTATCCCTTTGGCCTCGGTTTTCGCGCCATTTATTACCTAAGGCAATCTGTTATAACGTGCGCACCGCGTGGTTCGAATGACGACCGACAGGCGGCAGCCTGGCTTCTCACGTTTTTCTACATGAGCGCGCTAACGCATGTCCAACTTGTGGTCCTCATGACGGTAGGTCGTAAAATGGTACAGTCAGGATGTTCCGGCCATAACCAAACTTGGGTCGCTAGCCAGGCAAGCCCTCCTGTCAGCTTGCTTTCGGCACTCGCATTGATAACTCACGCTTAGTTGTCACGGTAGCGTATCCACGTGAAATTAATCAACTAGCCTTCCTGAAAACATGAACTACCAACCTGGTCACCTGACGATACCTTCAGCTAGCAACCGACCTGGCATCTTGTTTCAATTCCTAGATCCCAGCTCGATTGCCCACTGTACCTCACTTCCTAACTGCACTAAACTATGGCTTGATCCCAGGTAGGAGCCTGAACTTTCGAAGGCAAATAAATAGTATTTCAGCCACACTAAATTCTATTCTAAACTCACAATATAAAGTGAGATTCCTAAGTTAATTCGCGACTAATAAGTACTTGGCGTGACACTTGCCCGGGGCGTGCGGCAGCTGTTCTTCGGATACGTCCTCCTCCTGTGATGGTCTGTTCGACTGAATGCCGCTGCGTCCGCGTGTCCGTGGTTTTATAAGCTTTCACACAAATGCAGTCTCGGCAGCGCGCGGGCCGCCGCACACATGCATCCGACCTCGTGGCCGATCTGCGCGAGCGCCGGCCGCTGTCCGAACGCAGACAGGGCGACGCCTCTATCCCTTTGGCCTCGGTTTTCGCGCCATTTATTACCTAAGGCAATCTGTTATAACGTGCGCACCGCGTGGTTCGAATGACGACCGACAGGCGGCAGCCTGGCTTCTCGGAAATAATCCCTGAGCTAATTTGTTTCAATAACTGTCTATTCACTCGACTCGAGGTTAATCCTCACCCGACCGAACAAAACTAGTTATGTTTTTCCCAATAGACAGATTCCTTTTAGTCTATCAAGACTTACTGTAATACCTATAGATATTTATTTATACATATGGATCCGTTACAGTATGCAGTTGGATTTTATAGATTTTTCGTACAAAATGTTCTGATACCAACTGCAAATATAATTTCGCACTTGGCCACTTTTTAAAAGTTGAAATTGACCTAGTAAATCATGAATGACCCTATAGAACGTTTTAACGATTAAAGTCGCTTGGGGATCTTCAAGGCGATGCTCTCACGCCACTGACGACGCTCTCACGCCACCGACGACGCTCTCACGCCACCTACTCTCTCACGCCACCGACGCTCTCACGCCACCGACGCTCTGACGCCACCGCCGCTCTCACGCCACCAGCTCTCACACCACCGACGCTCTCACACTACCGACGACGCTCTCACGCCACCGACGCTTTCATGCCACCGACGCTCTCACGCCACCGACGCTCTCACGCCACCCACGCTCTCACGTCAATTACGCTCTCACACCACTTACGACGCTAATACGCCACAGACGCTTTCACGCCCCCGACGCTCTCACGCCACCGACGACGCTCTCACGCCACCGACGCTCTCACGCTACCGACGCTCTCACGCCACCGACGCTCTTACGCCACCGACGCTCTCACGCCACCGACGCTCTCACGCCACCGACGCTCTCACACCACCGACGCTCTGTCAGACGTCCTACATAACCTTAGTTTAGTACAAAGACAAAGTGTGAGACTTCATTGACCTTGTTACTTTCAAAGCGAGTCTCCTGTCGACAATGTGATTATGTGCCTAGGGACGTCTTTTGAAGAATTTTAATATTAATGTTTGTATCTTAACAATTTTAGAACGAGAATCGAGTTACGAAGGTTTTATTTATTTACACTTATAGTACACCTAAAACAATTTCGTAAAGCTAATACATAGGGATATTATATATAGGGGTTTGACGAAGGTATGCACTTATTTTTAACCGGAATTTGTACTCATGAAACTGAACAAATTTCCCCACGAAACCCATAGTCAATTCGCAAAAAAATTTTTAGACTTCCCATACAAACTGATCAGCTGGTGGGCAAACTTTGTATGGAAGTCCAAAAATTTTTTTGCGAATTGTCCATGGGTTTCTTGGGGAAAGTTGTTCAGTTTCATGAGTACAAGCTCCATGTTAAAAATAAGAACATACCTTTGTTGAGACCCTGTATAGTGTACAGTAGGCGGTCTTATTGCTAAAAGCAATCTCCTCCAGACAACCTGTTTTACTGACAAAAGTTTTAACGTCTGAGAAGGTAGTTTTTTTTATTTACAATTGGTAAGTCCTTAGCATCATCTTACGTGATGGTAAGTGCTGATGATGCCGAAGATGGAAGCGGACTTACCAAGATTCTCCAACGCAATGGGGCTGGCTATCTTATCTTCAAGCCGGAACACATCAATGTTAACAAGGCAAATTGGAGGCAAGACTTAGGTAAGATAAATATTAATAATAATAAATATTCTGGGACAAATCACACGTGGTCATCTGGCCCCAAAGTAGGATTCCCTGTGTTATGGGAATCAGAGACTGATATACATCATTATATACGTTTAAATACATACATATATAGATATTTAACACCCAGACACAGAGCAAACAAATCTGCTCATCACACAAATGTTTGCCCTGGGTAGGGATCGAACCCACAACTCTCGGATCAGTAGTCAAGAGCACTAACCACTGAGCCACCGAGTCAGATGGTGGTAGCTAGCCAGGCGGGCTTAGAAAATGTCCTACCACCAACCAAACCGAGTCTTACAAAGTTGACCCCGATGGGAATTGACCCCGCGACCTCCTGGTGTGAAGCGAATGAGCTAACTATTTCGCCACGGAGACGGTTAAATAATTATAAAAGACAAAAAAGATTAAAAATATATTCCAGATTAAATCCATTTTACGTTATTAGTAAGAAACATACAAACTACGTTAGTGGACAATTCGAGACATCTTAAGGCGATGCATTTGTAAAACAGTTGTCTCTGTTTTTTCCTTTACGTGTAAAGAGTCAAGAAAATAACCACACTTTTGCACTTTTTCAATGTTTTACGTTGTTATTTCTCTTAAGACTAATTTAAAAACTAAAATTTAGCAGATTCTCTGTAGTACTTAAAAAGAAATATCTCCATATAAAAACTATGAGCAAATGTAGAAATTTTATTATTAACTAGCTTTTGCCCGCGGCTTCGCCCACGTGGACATAGCTTTTATGACTCTTTTTAAGGGTGAGTGGTGCGAGAGCCGCAATCAGCTCGCAAGCGTGGACATGAGTTTTCTCCAGGTACCTCAGGAACTGTATCGGGCTATTCGGATAAGCAGTCTTTGTCACTTCCCCCCCCCCCCCCAACAAATTCTATACAAAAAATCACTTTAATCCGTTGCTCCGTTGCGACGCCACTGACGTGCGCGAGCGTAGAAAACAGTTGTCCCCAGATCCCTCGGGAACTATGTCAGGATATACTTATTATAAATAAATTTGCGAACAAAGAGTATTGTTTTAGTTTCCTCAGGAACTGCATCGGGCTATGATAATTTTCACAGATAAAAGGTTGACTATTTCATTCCTAGTGATACAGGCTACCTGCATGCCAAATTTAATCAAGACTGGTAGAGTTGTCGAAGTGTGAATAGGTAACAAACAAACAAACACATTTTCACATTTATAATATTAAGTAAGGATTTATAAATCTTAAATAAAATATAGAGCGTCGGTGGCAAAACGGTTAGGGCCACTACCTCCTGTCTGGAAGGCCGTGGTTCGAATCTGCCACTTACCAATATCTATACGAATATCGATTTCATACTGGTATGTACGTTTATCCGACGCTCTTACGGTGAGAAAAACATCGTGAGGAAACCTGCACACGCCCGCGAAGAAATTCGAAGCTTATGTGTGAAGTCAATCAACCCGCAATGGGCCCACGTGATCGTCTAAGGCCAGATCGCCCTAACTCAGGGCAGGTCGAAGCCCTTGGTGGGGACGTATATAAACTGATATGATGAAATAACACATTACCTATATTATCAAAAAACTAATTCAAATCATTATAGGTATCAATCTAGTAATAAAATTTCCTAACAATATTAATATGGGTCAAATTCTCGAGTCGTATCAGCTCCAAAGGAGCCCAAGACGCACTTCTCGTTGCCGCGCTGGATGGCAATAGACAACCTTAACAGCAGGTAGGACCTCACGTCACATCTTCTATCTCGAAGGCGAAGGCCAATCTCCTTTGTGAAGGCAAAGGCCTCTGAGGTTTCAGCAGCCGGTTGTCTCACAGACCAGCGACACAAAGCAGTAATATGCCTCCAAGACCGAGTACTTATTATGCTTCTTTCTCGCCGCAAATTGAGGAGTAGTACCGTACGGGTGAGGAGTGAGGCAGAAAAAGTGGCTTCCCAAAGCAGACACGTTCCTCTCTGCCATAGCACCTGTTTAAAACCTCCGGCCTTTTGCCATCAGATCGACTAAAACCCGGCCGGCGGCTGCATCAAAGATGGAATATTTCATCTGGCCGAGACCAGTGCCCTCCGAGTGAGGTCATTAGGGAATTGGTGACGTGGGAATCTTCACAAACACGACTGCAACTCAGTGAGTGATGGACAATTGCCTCCACCGTGGACCCGCAAATACATTGATGAGGTTCACAGATATTGATATTGCAGGCGGAGAGCAACTGCCACACGCAAATAGTCGCCGTCAGAAGAGTTCCCATATCCGTGCCTCCTGTTAAAAGATGCTAAACTCGATTTATGTGTTTTTATTTTTTTACACGATTGGAATCTGTAAAAAAATACCTCTTTGTTCGTCTATGAAACACCAGAGTTTAAAGTACCGTATGCTAAAAAATACATAAAAGAAATCCACTCAAAAGTATGAAAAAATATTTTAATGTTTTAATACAACTTAAGCGCGTTTAATTGTCCCTGCAGCGCCATCTATTGACATTCTGCTACTATGATTATAATGTTTGGTATGTGTAGCTAATAAATAGAAAAAAGTACTCTATTGTTATTATTGTTAGTATCGATAGATAATTTCCCACGGGACCTCTTTAGTTTTCCGGGATAAAGAATACCCGACTATACAATGATGGTCAAAACACCCCATCTCAATGTAAAGGTTTCATATTGTTACGTTGAGCCAATCTAAAGATACAATTTTTTGCATTCCTGTAGGAAACCTATTTTTTTTGGGATTCACAATGTCCCAGTTTTAGTTCGCGATAAGGGTATCAACGTGTAAAATTTGATTGTAATAGGTTAAGCCACATTTGAGTGGTGAGCCATTCTATTAATGAATACTTTTGATTTTCCCACGGGAACTCTTGAATTTTTTGGGATAAAAAGTATCCTATATGTTAACCCGGGCTATAAGGAACCACCATACAAAATTTCATCAAAATCGGCCCGGTAGTTTTTGCGTGATGCGCGAACATACAGACAGACAGACAGACAGACAAAAATTCCAAAAGTTGTTGTTTTGGCCTCTGTATCATTAGTAATGTCCACCACAGTTATTATTTTTCAAAAATATTTCATGTACAGACACGGCCCCGTTACAGTTTTATTATATTATATTATTATTATATTATAGATAAATTCGTTTTAGACTTTCTTTTAGACGTTTTGGACCTGTTTTTGGGATTTTTATGATCGAGTAAAGTACACACTATCGTGTAACATATTAGCACGTTCCTCAGACAATATCCTGAGGTATGTCCAATATTTTTTGCAAGACTGATATATAGTAGTAATTACCCAAAAAAATTCTCCGCTTTTCCACCGGTGCCTCGCCTTAACAATGTGAAAGTTTATATATATGGATGTATTTATAGATGTTTGTTACGCTTTCACGCTTCAACCCCTAAACGGATCGGGATAAAACTTGGCACACATATAGCATAGGTCCTGGAATAGTACATAGGCTACTTTTTATCCTGGGAAAACGTCTTATTCCCACGGGAAAATTGATAACAACGCTGGCGTAGCCGCGGGCGAACGGTTAGTAAATAATAATGTCAAGAGGATGTAGCTTATAACCACCTGCACACATTAAAATATTAGTACCCACCATAAAGAGTATGTAACGGGATACTTGTCACACCGCCGACGAGAAAGCGTCGACTATTTACTCGCTTAACTCCCTCAAGAAACGTACAATAGATGTAGATCCTGTGTCAATGAAAAAGATACATATCATCACCATCATATCAGCTCATATACGTCCCCACCGAGGGGCTCGAGCCTAACCTGAATTAGGGTGGCCCAGTGCGGGTTGGTCGACTTCACATACACCCTTCGAGTTTCTTCGCAGGTGTGTGCAGGTTTCCTCACGATGTTTTCCTTCACCGTTAAAGCAATCGGTGAGTATATGTACGTAAGTTTCAAAAAACTCATTGGTACATTGGTCGTCCGGATTTGAACCCGGCACCTCTGGTTAGGAGGACCGAGTCGTTACCGGTTGAGCACCCGACGCTTAAAGTTTAAATCAATACAATACAATAAAGTACATGATTTTTTATTGCATCGCAACATAAAAAAACAACAATATAAAAGAAAGCCTATACAGTAGGCGGCCTTATTGCCTTATTCCTTTTAAATCCTTTCAGCCATTAAAGGTTGGCTGAAAGAGATCCCTGTTTGGGATAAGTCCGCCTCTGTGCATACTTCTATTATGTATTTATAATTGTATATTTTGTTGTGCAATAAAGAGACCACAAACAAACAAACAAACAAGCTTTTAAAAATATAAAGATCTTGTGATGGTGTGGCAGTCAGCAAGCATTCTTAGCGCTCTGAGCATTCCATGGTTCCATCTCTAGGCATAGTAAATGGTACAAGGTCCAGTTCGACAGAACCCACAAACTTAAAGAGGGCTCGCTCTTGTCCACTTTTTACTTTTTACCTCCCACAGTTTTAATTGCCACAGTTACTCCCGACTGCAGTTTTACTACGATTATTGCCAACGGGAAATCGCTTAATAAACATAAAATTTTACTGTTTCCACCCCATGGGTATTTAATTAAATTTTCTCTTTTTTTAACAACATTTCCTTATTGATCAATTTACAATAAGAGCTTACTGTTTCCCAAGACGCTCTATTAATAATATTTAATCACATCAGCTCATAAATACGTCCCCACCGGGGGGCTCGAGCCTACCCTGAATTAGGGCGATCAAGCCTTAGTCCACCACGCGGGCCCAGTGCGGGTTAGTCGACTTCACACATAACCTGCGAGTTTCTCCGCAGGCGTGTGCAGGTTTCCTCACGATGTTTTCCTTCACCGTAAGAGCGTCGGATAAACGTACCTACATATGAAATCTAAATTCGAAATCATATTGGTACGTGGTGGGATTCGAACCACGACCTCCCGGAGAGGAGGCGGCGGTCCTAGCCGTTACGCCACCGACGCTCAGCATTGCGCTTACTTAGTAGCAAATAATAAAACTAGATATATCAGACTTGATGAAAAATTTAGAAAAAAAAACATCCAGACCTACTATTACTCAGATTTTTCTTGGAATAATTAACTACCTAGTAAGTCTTGTTAAGTCCTCGTTATAAAAAAAAAACATCAAAATCGTTAGAGCCATTTTTTTAAAAAAGGAACATACAATCTGGATTGGTATGGGAGGTAAAATATTCCGATTTTTACGAACGAACGAACGAACTACTGCCCGCTGCTGGCCATGTGCAGTTATAAATAGTAACAAAACGAGGTTCATCAAAATCGTTACTGCAATTTTTGAGTAAATAATAATCTGTGATTTTTTACAATTGTAGCAATCCTAAAATACCAAGATTGGGAAAATTTGAAAAAAAAAGGGCTAGAGATATTAAAATAAATTTTTTCCAACCCAGCTCTAACACAAATTCACACACTTTTATTTTTTTTGTGTTTTGGACTCTACTATAGTATAAGACAATCAATACCCATCAAAATCTCATCTTCGATTTTT
Organism: Coleophora flavipennella; assembly: GCA_947284805.1. Classification (NCBI taxonomy): domain Eukaryota; kingdom Metazoa; phylum Arthropoda; class Insecta; order Lepidoptera; family Coleophoridae; genus Coleophora; species Coleophora flavipennella. The sequence continues at coordinate 16,548,809 of OX369265.1, read as the reverse complement.
TTCCGCCATCACAATATCTTTTTCACTCGTTTTGTCGCTCGAAATTAAAAATAAGACTAATTAATTTACTTTCCAAACTAATAAATTACAATAAAACCGACCAAGTGCGAGTCAGAACCGCACACATAGGGTTCCGTACCATCATACTAGATGGCGCTAGTTTCTTCATGTTTCAAAAAAATAGTATATTATGCAACTAGTAAATAAAGAACGGATTCAAAGCGAGAGCCAAGATGAACCACGAGCTAGTGAAGGGTTCTAATGACTGAATCACGACCGTAGGGAGTGATTCAAGTATTAGAACCCTGAGCGACGCGAGTAATTCATGGCCCTCGATATAAATCCGTTTTATTCAAGAGTTGCATACTATGCTTTATACCATGACTCCGAGAAAAAGAAACATTTACGCAAAAATAGATATTTAATGAAAAAAAAACAATTACTAAAATAAAGACTAATTTTCTTTGTGTTCGTATAACTTATAGTATTCAAACAGTTTTTATTCTAATGCTAAAGTCCTTATGTAAAATATCGAAAAATCAAATCTCGAGGAGTTATTTGCACAAGGAGTTTGTAAGGTCAAATCTTCTTTGGATTAGGAGTTTGTATCGAGTGTTTTTTGCCCAAGGAGGTTGTATAGCTGATATAGAGATCGAATACTATATTGGTGTGTTCTAAATTCAAATACCAAAATAGTAACTAAAAGAGCTTTTTATTCATTGTTTCCAGTGAATAAAATAAGCTTTTTAGAGGAGCAATGGTATAAAACACGTTTTTTGCATGAATATCCATTATTTTTTCACTTTTTCTAATTTTAAGTAATTTTTTATATGCACAATTGGTAAACCCTTGACAACATCTCACCTGGTGGTAAGTGACGTAAGTATTTGCTGTTATTGCGGCAACAGAAATACATTATCTGTGAAAATTTTAACTGTCTAGCACTATCACGGTTCATGATAGTCATGTAGTCATAGTAAAAATCTTATTTTTAAATTTCATTATTATTAATTTTTATTTTTACTATGGTGTAGTCTTATTAATAGGGTCCCGTTATTACCCTGTAGGGACGGAACCCTAAACAGTAGTGTCCGGCAGTTGATAGCTAATATAAATACTGAAGAGCATAGCTAATCCAAAATACGTTTTACTCGCATAATGCTAGATCACGCATTAGGCCCTACACGCGAAATGTCCTTAATGCGAAATGACCTATATGCATCTATAGTTGACAGAAGACAAGGTGATTTAATGCCAGGGAAATTCTAAATTCAATTATTAGCGAAATGCATAAATCAACCGCCCTTGATACCACCCGACTTAGTCATTGTGTTCTCGTTTAGGTGTCTGAATTCTACATTTCATACTTGTTTTATACGAAGTTTGTTAGTTTCAGGGTTCCGTACGTCGTCTGTCCGTCCGTATGTCATTTCTTCTATCCTACATTTGAAGGGTTGTATCTTTTGAACCATTACAAGTTTCAAGTTTTTACATAAAATGTCTTAAGTTTAAAAAAAAAGAAGGTTTGAAATGAAAACTTCATTAGGCGCGTTGGGCATTTTTGAGATGGGATAAAACTATTGAACCTTTTGCGACACTCTAACCGATACCAACAACTTACCAGGAACACTTGTAGGGTCAAAACTTTGTCAACCTAGTCGTTCGCCAGGAACACTCGGAGGGTCAAAACTAATAAAACTGTAAAAAGTTTTCACTTCTGTCGGCAATCCCGGACTGGTTAGGTTAGTTTTTTTTGTTTTTGTAGTATCCTAAATCGCATCGTCGTGGAAATCCTTGAGGGAGGCCTATGTCCAGCAGTGGACGTCCTCCGGCTGATATGATGATGATGATGATAGGTTTCTTGTGTGAAAATTGATCAGTTTTTATAAGTTGAAGCCAGTTTTAGTTTTGATAACCTCTTTTGTCAAGTACGTCGAATGTGCCCTAGTTAACGGGAGTGCGAACATCTAAGTCCGATAAGTTTAAAGTACTTGTGCGGTCTTAGCACCAGGTCAAATGACCGGGAAACACACGGCGCGCTATCCGGTCTTAAATTTTATTATCGTCTTTTTGAATAATAAAGTCTTTTTGATCACACACGGCCATCTTTCATCTAGCTAAAAACTAGAAATTCCTGTACTATGAGAACCAGAGACTAATTCAAAAAATCCTTATCTTAAAATAATATTATAAATGTGAAAATGGGATTGTTTGATTGTTTTGATCAATCTTGATGAAATTTGGCATGCAGGTAGCCTGCGTCACTGGGAAGGGCTTAAGCTACTTTTATCTCGTGAAAATAGCATAGTCCGATGCAATTCCTGAGGTTACTGAAAATTACTCTTTTTGATTAATTTATTTAACATCGCAACGGAACAATGGACTGTTGGAATTTTTTGCACAGAGATGGTTGAGGGAGTGGGAAATCACATAATATACTAATTAGCATATCTTTACATTGTTTCCGAGTGATATGGGGAAAACTCATTTCCACGCTCGCGCACCTCGGCGCCGCATAGGAGCATCGGATAGAAGAGTTTTTTTATGTATTGAATTGGTTGAGGGGATGAGAAGTGACATAGACTACTAATCAGAATAGCTCGATATAGTCCTGAAGGTTCTGGAGAAAACTCATTTCCACGCTGCACCACTCACCCTCAAAGACAGTCATAAAAATGATGTCCACGCGGGTGAAGCCGCGGGCAAAAGTTAGTATTTGAATATATTTAATCTATTACTTAACGATAAAATACAAAAGCGTCGGTGGCTCAACCGGTAACGACTCGGTCCATCTAACCAGAGGTGCCGGGTTCAAATCTGGACGGCCAATGTACCAATAAGTTTTTCAAAAAAACTTACGTACATATACTTACCGATTGCTTTAACGGTGAAGGAAAACATCGTGAGGAAACCTGCACACGCCTGCGAAGAAACTCGAAGGTTGTGTGTGAAGTCGACCAACCCGCACTGGGCCCGCGTGGTCGACTAAGGCCTAATTGTCCTGATTCAGGGTAGGCTCGAGCCCCTCGGTGGGGACGTCTATGAGCTGTTATAATAAAAAAAAATACAAAAAAAGAAACACTTTTATTGGTATAGGGATATTTTAAAAATATTTTATTTATGTTGCAATGTTTGTGTGTATGTATGATTTTCAAGCGACTTCCAAAAAGGAGGAGGTTCTCAATTCGTCTGTATGTTCTTTTTTATATTTTTTTTTTATGTTTGTTACCTCAGAACTTATGACTGGGTGAACCGATTTTTATAATTCTTTTTTTATTTGAAAGCTAGTGCTTCCCGTGTGGTCCCATATAAATTTTATCAAAATCGGTGTAGTACTTTAGTAGAAAATTAACAAAAACCAAAAATAATAATGCAAAAATGTACTAATTTGTTGCGATGGAAGTCGGTTTTTTAACGTGTTAAGCGTTTTCAATTATTAGTTAAAATTTTGCGTTCGATTTTAGAGCGACTTCAATGGGTACAATTAAGCTGAAATTTGGAATGAAGCCGTATTCCCTCCCGGTGACAATAGATACTATTGTTATTTTGATGTTGATCTGATGATAAGGTGGAATCAAAGTCCCAGAATCGTGTTTAATTTTTAAATAGAATCTAAGGAAATATTCTTTTTTTTTCCAAAAATTTGGAACCTTGTGTTTTTAAGATCATTTGCGCATTTGGCTTTTTGAGCATAAAAACTATCGGAAATAAAAGCTTGTATTATACCTAAAAGCTTTTAGGTTTTTCGAAAATTGATATTTTAGTTGCACATCGAACAACTAATCAATCACTTATCAATGTACTTTCATTATATTTACATCATTTCGTACTGCAAATAAATAGATTGTTTAAATAATTTTCGAAAAACTTAAAAACTTTTAGGTACATGCTTCTAATATTGCATTGTCACGCGATATATATATATATGCATGCAAAATTTTAGCTCAATTGGAAACCGGGAAGTGGGTCAAAATTAACTTGCAAGATTCCACCCGTACAAACATAGGAACATACATTGCAAGTTAAATAAAAGATTGTAAAAAGGTACGTACTATAATATAAATAAAAGTCCAAAGTTTTTTTTCTCCGTTTAGGAGTAATAGTCAACCAACTTAAGATGTGCCGTTGAATTTGTAAAAAGTTCATGGATATCTCATACAAAAATTTATACATCATCTGCTAAAGTAACTTTGTATTTTAATACATACATTTGTTTGTTGAAAATACTTCGGAAACCTACTTTGCGCTTGGCCACATCTATAAGATGCGTTGAATTTTTTTTGAGAATTCACTCTAGGTCCCTTGGGTAAAGTTGTTCAGTATGATGAGTAGGACGTTCAGTTAACGGGTCCTACAAGTTTGTATAGATATCAGCGGGACGAAGGCAACTTCAGAGTAGACTAGAATTTTGTCGTGATCTATAGAAGTCATCATCATCAGCTCATATTACCTCCCCACCGAGGGACTCGAGCCTACCCTGAATTAGGGCGATCGGGCCTTACTCGACCACGCGGGCCCAGTGCGGGTTGGTTGAGTTCACACACAACCTTCGAGTTTCTGCACAGGCGTGTGCAGGTTTCCTCACGATGTTTTCCTTCACCGTAAGAGCGTCAGATAAACGTGCATCATCATATCAGTTCATATACGTCCCCACCGATGGGGCTCGAGCCTACCCTGAATTAGGGCGATCAGGCCTTAGTCGACCACGTTGGCCCAGTGCGGGTTGGTCAACTTCACACACAACCTTCGAGTTTCATCGCAGGCGTGTGCAGGTTTCCTCACGATGTTTTCCTTCACCGTTAAAGCAATCGGTAAGTATGTACGTAAGTTTTGAAAAACTCATTGGTACATTGGCCGTCCAGATTTGAATCCGGTACCTCTGGTTAGAAGAACCGAGTCGTTACCGGCTGAGCCACCGACGCTTTTTTAAAACGTGCATATGAAATCTAAATTCGAAAACAAATTGGTACGTGGCAGGATTCGAACCACGACCTCCCGGACAGGAGGTAGCGGCACTAGCACTATAGATCTATAGAAGTTTACAACGTTATTTGTAGTGGGAATATAGCTGTAATATAGTCAGTCGGAAACCTGCACACGCCTGCGAAGAAACTTAGAAGGTTGTGTGTGAAGTCGACCAACCCACACTGGGCCCTCGCTGATCGCCCTAATTCAGTGTAGGCTCGATCTCCTCGGTGGGGACGTATATGAGCTGATATGATAGTCAGTCGGAAGTGAAAGAGAGTAACTTAGGTAACTCCGCTCCGAGATTCAGCGGCAATACCGCAAGGAAGTATCTGTTAACACCAGGTTTTAGATCATAATTATTTCAGCCAATAAAGGTCCACTGCTGGACAAAGGTCTCCCCCAAGGATTTTTATAATGACCGAACCTACGCTGCCCGCATCCTGCGGCTTGCGATGACCTTCACCAGTTCGTCGGTCCACCAAGTGGAAGACCACTCTTCGCGACGTCTTCCAGTGTTGCAACGACCATCTATTCTACTACTTAAGTCTATAAATTTTGAAAGCTATGTTGGCATCAATCAAATATACCGAAAAATCTATTTGAAAACTAGCTGTTTTTCTGCGTGGAAAAGTTTTCAAGGGTGCGCAAAAAAGTAGCCTATGTGTTGATCCAGGTCCCAATCTGTCTACCTAACAAATTTCAGCCAGATCCGTTTAAAAGTTTTTTGCGTTAAAGAGTAACAAACATACATCCATACATTCTAAAAAACTTTCGCGTTCATAACATATACGATAGGATTAACAAAATCAATCATCAACAACATCTGGGCAGTTTTGTCGCTGAGAGAGATTTCTATTAGGCTCTTCGTGACTTTTTTTATCCCTTACGTATCAAATAAAACCAAGGTTCAAGATTCAAGGTATTTATTCAAAATAGGTGCAAATTACACTCTTTCTGATAGTCATAAAATAATAATAACATTATTGCATTTGTGAAAAATCGAGAAATAAACATTCATTAGTTAATAATGTCAAAATTAAATACTTGAAATAAACCAGTTTATGCCATTAGAACATGAAAACAATATGACACGAAAATTTATACATAAAAATCATTGAATGTCAATTTTACCTTAGACAAGAGTAGACCAGTGCACACGGACAGCACCCGGTCACGAGTATAACGCGAGAGTCAGCCATCGCTCCCATCAACCATATTAGAGGGAAAGGAACGACCCGACTTCCGATGCGCCACCATCTACTCAAAACCACAGCAGGTTTTTTTTTATTATTAACAATTGGTAAACCCTTGACAACATCTCACTGGTGGTAAGTGACGATGTTGCCGAAGATGGAAGCGGTCTGACCAAGATTCCCCAACGCAATGGGGAACTGGCTATCTTGTCTTCATGCCGGAACACACCAATGATATCAACATTGATATTTGGCGGCAAGACTTAGATAAGATGGTGGTAGCTAGCCAGGCGGGCTTAGAAAATGCCCTACCACCAACCAAACCGAGTCTTAGAATTGACCCCGCCGGGAATCGAACCCGCGACCTCCTGTGTAAAGCCAGTGAACTTTGCCTCTGAGCTACGGAGGCGGTTAAAGCGGTCCTTGTATGTTTCCACAAGGGGTCTTATCTAAGCAGCCCCGATCGCACAGCCCGATAGCTTATGGGCGGTTTCCTGCCTACAACGTTGGGCGGATAAACCACGAGTTTCAGACATGTTCACCTTACATATACTCGTGTTGTAATACTAAAAAGATATGTGGCGATCAATCTCTAGGTAGCTAGAGAAAGATACAGAAAGAACCGTGGGTTCTTTAGGGTCCTTGGTTCCTAAAATAAGCAACTCGATTCACGATGTTTCGAACATAAAACGAAATAGCCTGGAAAAAAAGAGTGTGTGGTTTTATGAAACCACGGTAAAAGTGAAACTTTTTTTCACATTATAGACATTTACAGAGCACGAAACGATCATGTCTGCTCTCGTCCTGGAGCTACGGTACAGAGGACGAAACGATCATACCGACCGTCACGCGACACACAGACGAAAAAATTCGAGACGATGTAATAATAGTTTCATTATATTAAAGTTCTTGTCAGTTCGCACTGCAATGTGGCTGCTATGGCAATCGCTGCGGACGAGTCGTGCAGAAATTGGGGTTTTAAAAGCTTTCATTTAATTTGCTATGTATGTATGTTTGTTCGGGTGAAATCTTGCTAGTTAAATTTGCCCCACTTTTCGGTTCGTACTTAAAAGTTTTTAGGTTTTTCGAGAATTATTAATTCATTATAAAACAGATGAGAAAAATATCCAAAAAGTAAGAAAACAAAATTGTATAATATTGTTTTGTTAAGAAGTTTATAAATTATCATAACGTTTCGATTAAAATTACAACTAGAAAAAAAAAGGTGCGTTTGAATATTTATTTCTTAAGTTCTGTGTATCGAAATAGAATTTGAGGAAATCAGAATCACTCATCCTGTAAATTAAAAATCAATTTTTATTTTCGGTAAAAAAATCCTTAATAAAAGTAATAAGTGGTTACAAGGTTGTTCGTTGGCGGCGTTATAAGCCTTAACATACAGGATAGATATATCTAAACTTATCATCCCTCTTATTCAGTTTCTAGTAAGTATTTCTAGTCAGTGTTGAGATTCAATAGGTACGTTACTAACAAGTACACGTCTAACAGAATTTAAATTAAATTTCTATGATTACCATAGCGCATAGATATAAAAGCGTCGGTGGCTCAACAGGTAACGACTCGGTCCTTCTTACCAGAGGTACCGGGTTCAAATCTTGGACGGCCAATGTACCAATGAGTTTTTCAAAACTTACGTACATACTTACCGATTGCTTTAATGGTGAAGGAAAACATCGTGAGGAAACCTGCACACGCCTGCGTAGAAACTCGCAGGTTTTGTGTGAAGTCGACCAACCCGCACTAGCCTGCGTGGTCGACTAAGGCCTGATTGCCCTAATTCAGGGTACGCTCGAGCCCCTCGGTGGGGACGTATATGAGCTGATATGATGATGATGATGATTACCATAGATACGAGAGAAGAAGTAAGTTTTATGGTTGGCATGTGGTTTTAATTGCGGTAGAAAATCTTTGCACTTTAACTCTTTACACAATAAAGAATCATCATCATCAATCAGCTCATACACGTCCCCACCGAGCGGCTCGAGCCATCCCTAAAAGACTGATACGTTATGTACATTATTCGGTTTTTTCGTAAGGCATGTAAATAAAAAAAACCGGCTAAGTGCGAGTCAGAATCGCACACGTAGGGTTCCGTACCATCATACTCGATGGCGCTAGTTTCTTCGTGTTTAAAAAAAAACACATGTTTTGTATGGCGATCCCCCTTATTTTTTCACTTTTTCTAACTTTTTTGTTATAGCGGCAACAGAAATACATCATCTGTAAAAAAACGACGGGTTGCACTCCGGGATTGCCGGCAGAAGTGAAAACTTGAATATTAACGTTGTGCATTTATATTACATTAAAAAGTTTATATCTCAGAAAAATCAAAAAAAAATTAACTCCATCCGTCTTACGAATTTTCGATCAGGTCACGTGTCCTGACGCGAGTTTAACATTTTTTACCCATTACAAAAAAAGTGCACAACGCCGCTAAAGAAGTTTTTACTTCAAAAATTCAGCTGTCTAGCTATCACGGATCATGAAATACAGCCTGGTGACAGACGGACTGACGGACAGCGGAAGCTCAGTATTAGGGTTCTGTTTTTACCCTTTGAGTACGGAACCCTAAAAAGCACTAAATTCCTGAATTAATTTAATAATCGTAAATTGAAATGAGTACTGAGGCCGTTGTTGTTGTATTTGGGTATAAAAAATATGTTTTAACAATACCAATTAGAGAGATTTTATTTAAATCGTTTCAACACATGAAAGTACTTATCCTACTTACCGTAATCGAATTTATGTAGTTTCCATTTTACACGTAGCAACCCTACCCCCGACAGGCCTGTCGCACTCCGTGCTGTAGGCAAAAAAAATGTACGTCGTAGGCGCGGCCCCCTGAATGGGGCAAATTCAGAAGTCAGAAGAGATATGACTTATGCGATAGAAAGAGAGCCAACTTGTAGGAGAATATAACTGTAGGTAGTTAGCGCTGTGCAACCTGAATTTGCACTTTATTGTGTCGTAGTAAGAGTCGCCATTCATTCAAATGGTTTTGCGAAGTTAACTTTATTTTAGGTAGTAAATAGTCTTTATTCTTTGCCCCCGATCGCGTGATTCAACCTAATTCATTTGCATTAATGTTAGTAGAACACAATAATTCACAATTTGTAAACCCTTGACAACATATCACCTGGTGGTAAGATAACTCTCTAACCAAATAGAGCTGACGGAGAATTTTGTTGGAACTTAAATATTTTTAAGGCAACCCTAAAACATTAAATCCTCTTTTTTTAAATATGCTCGAGTGTTGCTATTTATGAACAAACAACGCACTTATTTAATCTCAACTCTTTTTTGGACCGACTGTACCTAGCTAGATATTAAGGTTGATGTCCACTTAAAATGAGTGATCTAAAAAGAGATTTTACTACGAAATTACAAGGCACTGACAATACTGATATGTGTAGAGTTTCAACAATTTTACGATATTGTTTGAATGGCTTGTCAGAGGATTTAGTAGTTTTGTTTATTCTACGAAGGCAACACCGTGCCGTTGGGAAATGAACTAAACAACACTGTGCAATAGTGCAGTTAAAATTAAACCGTCGAAAAAAGAAAGGAACTGAAAAATAAAAATAAAAAGAACCTTTATAGTGAGCTCCTACACTTATATAATTCCTAAATAATTTTGAGTCGGCGCCAAACAAACAAACGAAACGTTTGGCTATTTAATATACTCCGCACTGTATTTTCATCTCTTATTTAATGTAATCCGCAATGTATTGCCATCTCTTATTTAATGTACTCCGCACTGTATTGCCATCTCTTATTTAATGTACTCCGCACTGTATTTTCATCTCTTAATAAATGTACTCCGCAACGTATTGCCATCTCTTATTTAATGTACTCCGCACTGTATTGTTATCTTTTATTTAATATACTCCGCACTTTATGACATCTCATACTCCTTAGTCCTCCATACTCCTTAGTAGTTCTCATACTCCGCACTTTATTGCCATCTCTTATTAATTGTTCTCCGCAGTGTATTGCCATCTCCTATTTAATGTACTCCGCACTGTATTTCCATAATTAATGTACTCCGAAATGTATTGCCATCTCTTATTTAATGTATTCCGCACTGTATTGTCGTCTTATTTAATGTACTTCCCACTGTATTGCCATCTCTTATTTAATGTACTCCGCACTGTATTGCCATCTCTTATTTAATGTACTGCGCACTGTATTGCCATCTCTTATTTAATGTACTCCGCACTGTATTGCCATCTCTCATATTTTTTGCTTCCGACATGATTTTGTTGGTACAAATACGTGCATAAAGTATTGAGGTTAAGATATTTGCTAACGATTGCGCGCGAAAACTCTCCTGAAAATAAAAGAAACATGATGTGCATTTATATAGCTTATGAGCTACCTGAAAGCCATCATAAATTATTTTTAACCACCGACGCAAATAGAGGGGTGTTATAAGATTAATGTGTGTATCTGTGTGTCTGTCTGTGGCATTGTAGTTCTCAAAAGATTAGACCGATTTTGATGCGTTTTTTTTTGTTTGAAAGATGACGTGATCTAGGTGATTTGTAGCTTTAATTTATAAAGATCTGTTTAGCTGTGTGAATAAAATTTTGGTGCCCTGTTACTGTAATAATATTAAAAAACCATGGTAACCTTGACCTGATACTGCGGCATCTCCTGGATTCTGCAGGATAACCAACTCCTCGCCAACTTACAGCAGAGATATCGTGTTTGGGCTCATTGGAATAGTCTCAATGAATAGGTGTTAGATATAACATGGTAACCTTGACTTGATGCTGAAGCATATCTTGGAATCTGCAGTATACCCAACGCCTCGCCAACTAACAGCAGAGGTATCGTGTTTGCGCTCATTGGAACAGTCTCAGTGTAAACAACATTGATGTGTTACGGCTTGAAGATTAGATAGCCAGTTCTCCGTTGCGTTGGGGAATCTTGGTAAGCCCACTTCCATCTTTAGCATCATCGTCACTTACCATCAGGTTAATGATGCCAAGGCCTTACCAATTGAGAATTAAAAAAAAGAATAGGTTATAGAAAGAATATGGTAACTTTGACCTGATGCTGGAGCATCTTCTGGAATTTGCAAGATACCCAACTCTTAACCAACTTAGAGCAAAGGTATCGTGTTTGGGATACATAAAGTTTAAAAAGCATTAATTGAAACTAAAATAAAAAAACACCCGACAAAAAAACCGCTAAAAAGTAGAAAATAATGTGTCTTGGCCCTTGAAGTTTAATATAAGTAGTTATATTTTGATCTAAGAGTAGTCGCGTAGGGGGAAAGCTAAGTTAATAAAATAAAAACAGAACGCAACTGTTTTACTTTACTACAACCAATTACTAATAATATCACAGTCCCTACGCGACGACTCTTAGATAAAAATATAACTACTTATATTTATTAATAAACTTATTATTATTAAACTTAATGGGCCAAAACATATGATTTTCTACTTTTTAACGTTTTTGTCGAAAGTTTTTTAATTATTATTTTTTTGCAATTTTTAATTGAAGTTTATATTTATAGAATCAAAAAGAGGAGAAAAAAGAACGAAATAATCGATGTAGGCAGTGTAATAGGTAGGTTTTAATTGTAGTTTAAATTATACAATATTTGAAAAAAAAAAAAAAAAAAAACAGCCATTGCCATAAACCGCTTCAACACCCCCCAATTTTCTCTGGGCCCTCTACCGCACACCCATAGACCTTCAGCCCGTTATCGCCCACTTTGAGAAATACTGACCTAAACTTTTTTTTTTAGAAAGGACAAGCTTGTTGTTGGCCGAGGGGGCCTTTACAACTTCACCGGGCAGGGGCGGGAGGCGAGTGCGGAAGGCACTCAACCTAGACTGACCTGAAAATTCCTCATGAATCACCTTATAGTTTGTACAGTCATGTAGTTTCTAGGGTTCTGTACCCAAAGGGTAAAAACGGGACCCTATTACTAAGACTTCGCTGTCCGTCCGTCTGTCTGTCCGTCTGCCACCAGGCTGTATTTCATGAACCGTGATATAGGTTGAAAGTTTCACAGATGATGTATTTCTGTTGCCGCTATAACAAAATTAGAAAAAGTGAAAAAATAAGAGGGGTTTCCATACAAAAAAAGTGTTTTTTTTAAACATGAAGAAACTAGCGCCACTTAATATGATGGTACGGAGCCCTATGTGTGCGTTTCTGACTCGCACTTGGCCGATTTTGAGTTTATCGCATGCAGACAGACAGACGTGGAGGGGGGACTTTGTTTTATGATATTTTTAGATAAAAATACTAAAACAACTGATTTTAGTATAATGAACAGTGAAAAACCTGCTAAGTCCGAGTCAGAACCGCACACATAGGGTTGCGTACCATCAGACTAGTGCGACTTTGCGACGATGCTCAAGGCTTTGAAGCTTGTTTATAACGCAATTTCGTTACACCATGTATAAATTGGAAACAATATAAATGTTTCATTATAATTACTGAAAGTATATTTGGAAGGTCCTCAAAATTCTGCAGAAACTCGCAATCGAAGCAAGACAGTGAAGCGGGCGGCGTCACAATTTACTCACTCAGCCATTATCTACGGCAAAGAGATTGGTTCCTTCAAAAGAGGATTTAACAACGCAATGTTGGTGCGAAACTTGAGATATTACCAACAAGGGTTGGCAACTACAAATACAAAAATATAATTTATAATATTATATTTTTAAAGCATTTTATAATCATCATATCAGCCGAAGGACGTCCACAGCTGGACATAGGCCTCCCCTAAGGATCTCCACGACGACCGGTTCTGTGCTGCCCGCATTTTATAATATTACGAAGTAACTATTTATAAAAAAAAATAAAACATACATTCGTCCATTGCTGGAATACGGTTTTCAAATATGGAGTCCCTATTTCAAAAACCACATAGAAATGTTGGAGAAAGTTCAGAGGAGAGCAACAAAAATGGTAACATCTCTGAAAAAGAAGTCATACAAAAAACGCCTCCAAGAACTCAACCTGACTACACTAGTACAGAGATGGAAAAGAGGAGACCTTATAGAAACATACAATACATACTCAATGACCATTATAAAGTGAGATATTTAAAGGACCTGTTCATAATGAACCAGAATAAAGGTTTAAGAGGGCACTCTTTGAAACTAACAAAACCTCCATGTGCTAGCAACCCCAGAACACACTTTTTGTCATTTTGAGTGATGAAGCTGTGGAACTCTCTCCCAGAAACAGTCATATGTGCTCCAACAGTCAACAGTTTTAAAAACAGACTTGACAAACATTTTGAAACACAAGCGCAGTGATATAGACGCATCAGCTCTTAGAGCTGCTAGTGTATTAACCAAATAATAATAATAATATTTGTTACCAAAGAATGATGTACCATACAGTATAAAGTATGCCTTGTGACCCCACACTAGGCAGAGTCCGTTTCGTGGTGGTCACGCCAAAAATACATTTACCAACCAACCAGTTTAAAGATTATAAAAGATTTAGGCTTGTAGAAATATAAGTCCTTTTTAGTGTTTCGTTCTAGGTAAAGGGGAAGACTTAATTGCTAAGACTACGCCGTTCGTCTGTCCGTCTGTATCTTTTGAACCATAACAGTAAGCTAAAATTTTCAAGAGTTTGTAATATTTTTGGGTAACAAGTTCAAAATATTATTACCTCGTTTAGGTCTCCAGCAAGCGGCTCGAGCCTACCCTAAATTAGAGCGATCGGGCCTTAGTCGACCAAGCGGGCCCAGTGCGGTCTACTTCACACACAATCTTCGAATTTCTTCGCAGGCATGTGCAATTGTGCAGGTTTGCTCACGATTTTTTCCTTCACCGTAAGAGCGTCAGATTAAACGTACAATAATCGAAATTCTTACACACATTGGTAAGTGGCAGGATTCAAACCACGCACGACCTCCTGGACAGGAGGTAGCGGCCGTAACAGTTACGCCACCGAATCTGAAAAAAATAATAATAGGACATATAATCAATTTAAAAGAAAAACCATCACGGCTAAGTAAGCTTTCTTAGTTAAGGAGTAATAGTCGACCAACTGAAGGTGTGCAGTTGGATTTGTAAAAGGTTCATAGATTTTCCACATAAAATGTTGTATTACCAACTGAAAATATAATTTGGTTTTTTAAAATATATACATGTGTTTCGAAAAGACTACGGAAACCTACTCTGTGCGAGTCCGACTCGCACTTGGCTGTTTTTTAACCGACTTTAAAAAAAGGAGGAGGTTTCTCAATTCGAGCATATATATTTTTTTATGTGTGTTCGAGGATAACTTAGTCGTTTAAGAACCGACTTTTTAATTCTGAATTCTGTGACAGCTGAGCCATTGATGCGTCTACGACGTTATCGTTTATACTTGAAATAAATTATTTAATCTTTATAGCATGCGCTCCCCTTTATGTAAGATAAAAAATCTTCTCGAGTAAAATATCTTATTTTTGTTGCTTTTTTGCTAAACCTTTTTCAAACGACTTCCAAAAAGGAGGAGGTTCTCAATTCGACTGTATCTTTTTTTTCTGTGTGTTACCTCAGAATTTTTGAATGGGTGAACCGATTTTGATTATTCTTTCTTTATTTGAAAGCTAGTGCTTTCCGTGTAGTTTCATATAAATTTTATCAAAATTAACAAAAAGCAAAAATAATGACGCATAAATTTACTAAGTTGTTGCGATGAAGTCGGTTTTTAACGTGTTTAGCGTTTTTGGAAAAATGTATTATTTGTGTCAACCCTGCGTCTTGCCCGCCTTGTCGGGGCGTCCCGTCCGCCAGAATTAATTGATTGCGTCGCGCGATTTAATTCGAAAGCCCGCGGGGCGATAATCACGAGGAACGGCGGTGGTCTAAATGTAGTTACATAACTAATGTTTTAATCTTAATTACGAGAGATCACTCAGTGCAACATTAAACTTTAGCATCCCTAACCTTTGGTAATGTTATAAATCCGAGAATGTTTATTCCTCTTTCACCCTAAAATTTCTGAACTTTTTCGCTGAAATTTAGCATAGCTGAAGTGCAGGGCGGATAATAGCATAGGATACTTTTTCCTGGAAAATGCATAGTTTTCGAGTGATCTGTGAATTCTTAAGTCTTGTAACTCTTTCGAACTGATTTCGATATTTGGCATAAAGCTAAATTAAGTGTGTAGATATGTCACAACAAAGCATAGATTTTTTTTTCGGAAAGCATAGTTCCCAAGGGATCCGAAAAAACTTCTCGTAGACCGTGCACCCTCAAACAATCATACAACGGTATCCACGCGGGCAAAGCTAGTCCTAATAATCCTACTAATATTATAAACGCAAAAGTTTGTAAGAATGTATGGATCATCATCATCATCAAAACAGCCGAAAACCTGTCCACCTGTATGGATGTATGTTTGTTACTCTTTCACGCAAAAACTACACAACGGATCTGGCTGAAATTTGGTAGGTAGACAGATTAGAACCTGGATAAACACATAGGCACTGTGCACCCTCGAAAAGTCATAGAAACGTTTCGTTTAGTTCTTAATAATTGTTAGATCTTAGGAGTCTCCAGGAGGTTCGAGTTACCATACAAATATTGACATCAATAACAGATGTAAATTTTATTCGCTTTTTTAAATAAGTAATTAGATTTAGAATTCGTAGCACAGAAACCAAGAAGAATTTTCCCGATTGCATTACGCTCCCACAATTGAGGGGTATCATTTTTGATACCTCTCAATTGTCGGAGCGTAAAAGCCTTTTGGCTTTTTTATTATGAAGCTTTTATTAGCTTCACCTGTTTGTATGTATGTTTGTATGTTTGTAACAGGCTCCTTTGCACTCGATTTTGATCCACTTTTAACGGACAGATTTAATTCAAACTTTGTACATTTATCAAGAATCAGTGACAATACTAGAATTTCATAAGTTTATCTCATTATCCTGAACTAAAAATTAAAAAATAAATTTATTTTAAAAAACTAAACAACACGCTTTTAACGCTTTTTTTGATGTGCTATCAAACAAAAAAGTGGAAACGAAAACAATAATGAACGAAAAATATACTAGTTTTATTGTGAAAAAAGCATAGGGCGCTTTGTGATATATTTTTAGTATAACGGGCAAACAACGCAGTATTTTTCGTTCATTACTGTTTTCAGCTCATCTTAATATATATAAATCTCGTGTCACAATGTTTGTCCTCAATGGACTCCTAAACCACTTAACCGATTATAATAAAATTCGCACACCATGTGCAGTTCGATCCAACTTGAGAGATAGGATAGGGTAGGGTAGGGTAGTGTAGGGTAGTGTAGTGTAGCGTAGGGTAGGGTAGTGTAGTGTAGGGTATGTAGAGTAGTGTAGGGTAGGGTAGTGTAGTGTAGTGTATGTAGGGTAGGGTAGGGTAGGGTAGGGTAGGGTAGGGTAGGGTAGGGTAGTGTAGTGTAGGGTAGGGCAGGGCAGTGTAATGTAATGTAAGGCGGTACGAAGTTCGCCGGGACAGCTAGTGTTATGTATAATTTTTCACTTATTAGTTTGATTTGCTTTAAAAGCGTTTTTTTTTCAACACACGTGCCTATTCTTTCTTTATGCTTCATCATCATCATCATCATATCAGCCGAAGGAAGTCCACTGCTGGACATAGGCCTCCCCCAAGGATCTCCACGACGACCGGTTCTGCGCTGCCCGCATCCAGTATATTTATGTTTATTTCACCGCAATTAGGCATATAATGACACCTGTAATTAAACTGCGTTTTTTTCATTGCTATTATTCACAATTGAGTTAAAGAGTTTTATTTTATTTTATTGGTTGAGTTGCTTTGTTTTTAAAAAAGTTTCGATACAAAAAGAACGTGTTCAATAGTACAAATAAATTAATATACCTATTGCTTATTCATTTCATGCAACTTCGTATTTAAATAGATAATTTCAACTTGTACAGTCGAGTTCATTATTATATTGGCAGGGCCAATGGTTCAAAACATTGTAAGAGTCGAAATGAGTATAAAGTTTTAGACAAACATATGTAGATATAAAATAAAATGTTATCATGTAAACGGTTTTTAAATTGTTTGTATATAACTTTATATTCATTTCGACGCTTACAATGTTTTTAACCATTGGCACTGCCAATATAATAATGAACTCGACTCTACGTGTTTAATAAATAAAACTTTCACTCAAATATAACTTTTGTTTTCTCTGTAATAAAGAAAACTTTAAATTCCCCATTTTGTACGTAGCTAAAATGCTATCCGCGGAAAAAAAATTAAACCTCATTCTTTAAGTCTATGGCTGGTTGCCATTGTTAGATGCGGAGTTTTTGGCGGGATTTGTGGTGAATGCATTCGTAGTTTTATTTTGTTGTTTTTGCATTGTTTTCTGCTAGGATTTTGTTCAAGAAATGGTGTATTTTAGAGAAAATCGTCTAGTACACGTGAGCAATGTGAAGAAAAAGAAAATAAAATAATAATATTGTATAGGCTTTCTTCTTTATTATTGATTTCTTTTTTATGTTGTGATGCAATTAAGAGGACGTGAGAACCCAACTTGCACTGGGTGCAGTTTTATAGACGCCCTACAGCAACTGGGTGGTCTACCTCAGAATGAGGCTACTGCAAAAGTGCAAATGCTGTCAAGAACTTCAGAGAAGATTTGTAATACACTGGCACTAGCATTACAAATCAAAAACTAAATGAAGATTAATTAATTGGGGATTATTTCGGAAGGGCTTTTGTACCCATGAGACGCTAAGATATTATAAAAAAAAAAATTGTTAAATGCCCGCGCATAGGAAAACTGATTGAGAGTTTTTTGGCGGGATTTGTGGTAGTCGCATTCGTAGTTTTATTTTGTTGTTTTTTCATTGTTTTCTGCTAGGATTTTGTTCAAGAAGTGGTGCATTTTGGAGAAAATCGTCTAGTGCACGTGAGCAATGTGGAGAACAAGAAAATAAAACGAAGGAGGACGTGAGAACCCAACTTGCTCTGGGTGCAGTTTTATAGACGCCCTACAGCAATTAGGTGTTCCACCTCAGAATGTAGCTGCTCCAAATGCTATCAAGAACTTCAGAGAAGATTAGTAATGCACCGGCACTCGCATTACAAATCAAAAAACTAAAGGAAGTTTAAATAGAATACGTCAGACCTGGCTGTATGGTCTTAGTCACCTTTGCCTTCTCCGCGCTTTTAAAAGCCGGAGAGAAGAAACGAAGAAAAAGAAGAGGAAAACTGATTAATTTTTCCCGCCATAGCAAAAAAAAAATTCGTTTTCACTGTTGAAATTATGAAGAAAATGATTTATGTTGTACACCGCTCGATATAAGATGTGAAGCGCTTAACGTTATGGAAAGTTTACTACCAGAAAACTCAAAGGAAAAATATCTATTAGCGTACCAAAATTTTATACAATGGCAAAACAACAAGAATAAGTAGTCTTTTTCAGAAAATGTGTTCATGGCGTACTTAAAATAATTATCTTCTAAGTACAAACCTAGCTCTTTCAGGTGTATATTGTGAAAAACGTGATATTGAGATTGTATCTCACAATTTAGATTTCAATATAACGGTAAATTGTGAATCTGATCACAATTTCACGGCCTATTCTTGTACCAACGAATAAAACCGATGATTTCTTCTGCTGCGAAGCATTCTGCTACCTAGGGCTTCGCGGGCGACTGTTAAATCAATGAAACCTGACCGAACCTAACATCGCTCGCTTCGCGAGCTCATTTATTTAGTGTTTTTCACTTTGCTTAGTGTTATTGTGATGTCACTAGTGAGTTTACAATGTCACTAGTGAAATTGTTAACAATATGTTACAGTTCATAATCTTTCGACAGTTCACAATTTCACGAAATAAATCCCGTTAGATTGTAATCTAACGGAATTAACAATCTTACGGTGACATATATACTCAATGTTAAAAAGTACAGTCCGAATGGATGGACTTAAAAACATACTCTAATTTGTCAGCTTATCTAAAAAGACTATCCGATGGATTCAGAAGCAAGAAATTACAAGTTTAATCGTCTGAAGTTGTTAAAATTTATAAAAGATGCTCCAGATAACCCATATCTGGTTACTAAGGTTAGTTAAATGAATTTTAAATATCAACGTGAATTCAGCCTGTGTTGTGTGTTGAACTTAATTATTGTTTATATTACTATATTATTTGATGTAACGGGTGCATGTAGGATACAATAATTAACAAATATAACTGTAAAAGACATAAAGAACCATGGCCAGATGCTTTTAGCGCAGATACCTATCACGAAAAATAAAATACCGAGATCATTCACCATACACGGTCCTATATAAAAAATTGTTAAGAAGTATGAAAGTTTGTGCTGCCCTCATCCAGCGGCTTCCCGGCGGGCTTTTTCAAGTTCCCGCGACCTTCACCAGGTCATCGGTCCACCGAGTGGGAGGCCTGCCTACACTCCTTGGGGAGGCCTATGTCCCTTTGGCTGATATGATGATGATGAAAGTTTGCGTTCACCAAAAGCAAAAAAATTACCGTTTCTTTCTAAATTACCGGAATGTACCTG
This sequence comes from Coleophora flavipennella, assembly GCA_947284805.1. Taxonomy (NCBI): domain Eukaryota; kingdom Metazoa; phylum Arthropoda; class Insecta; order Lepidoptera; family Coleophoridae; genus Coleophora; species Coleophora flavipennella. The sequence goes on along the minus strand of OX369265.1, from coordinate 16,529,111 downwards.
TCAGCCTATAGGTATAAACAACTTTGGTTCTGTGCCTAAAGAAATCGCAAAGTTTTTAGGTTTAGCAGATGCTGAGAGCAACACTGGACATAGTTTCAGAAGAACTTTAGCTACATTGGTGGCTAATTTAGGTGCTGATATAATGGCTTTAAAGCGTCATGGTGGGTGGCGATCTAGTAATGTAGCAGAATCATACGTAGAAGATTCCATACAAAACTAGAAGGAAATTTGTGCTAAAATCACAAAAAGCATTAGACTTGAATCTGAGGCGCGCCCTACTGGCGAAACACCAAGTACATCCAATGATTGGATTTCATCTACTTACACAAATAATGGACTATCTCAAATAACAATAGAACATGAAAGTATTTCAGTAAATAATCCAGATAGATTATCCCAAGGATTTCCACGACGACAGGTTCTGCGCTGCCCGCATCCAGCGGCTTCCTGCGACCTTCACCAGATTCACCGCGTGGGAGGCCTGCTTACGCTACGTCTTTCGGTGCGCGGTTGCCACTCGAGAACTTTACTTCCCCAACGGCCATCTGTTCTACGAGCTATGTGCCCCGCCTACTACCACTTAACTTTAGCAATTCCACAAACCCATACCTTAAAGGCGGTATATTGGCATATAAGCAGTGATAGATGCTTAGCAAAAATATCAGAAAAAAATCCTTACTTAATATTATAAATGTGAAAATGTGTTTGTTTGTTACCTTTTCACGCTTCAACGCCTTGACCAATCTTAATGAAATTTGGCATGCAGGTAGCCTGTATCACAAGGAAGGACATAGGCTACTTTTTATCCCGTGAAAATAGCATAGCCCGATGAAATTCCCGAGGGAACTGAAAATATACTCTTTTTTGGTTAATTAACATCGCAACGGAACAATGGATTGTGTGATTTTTTGCACCAAGATGGTTGAGGGGGTGGGAAATGAGACGATTTACTAATAAGCATATCCTGACATAGTTCCCGAGAGATCTGGAGAAAATTCATGCCCACGCTCGCGAGCCGCTTGCGGCTAGCGCACCGCGCTCCCTCTAAGTCAGTCACAAAAACGATGTTCACGCGGGCGAAGCCGCGGGCAAAAGCTAGTAATTTTTATAAATTTGAAATTTATATCACTATTTTCTTCTTTTCAAACTACGTAGTCTATGTTGATTCAAATTTAATTTAGTTCACTTTATTCAAACTTTTCATCGAAAAATCATTAAAAAAGTGCAAAAGTGTGGTTATTTTCTTTACTCTTTACACGTAATGTTTAATCAATGCCTCGTATATTAATTAATAATAACAAAGTTGTTGATTCGCAACACCACGCAAAATACTTTAATTACCCTGGTAATTAGGCCTTTTCTGCTCACCGAAATTAATTTAACAACAAATAAAATAGATTAAAGGGTTAACCCAAAATGTGTTTGTGTGTCGTCAACTTCAAACACATCGCAAATTTGTACAGGATTTTGCTCGCGTCTGTGCTCGAGTAGACAGTGTTTTTAAGACTTTCTTTGAGGTGAAAATGAGGTTTTTCCATATCACTCGGGAATCATGTTGAGCTATGCTAGTCTTTTTACAAGCTTTTATTTAACTTGCAATGTATGTATGTTTGTTCGGGTGAAATCTTGCGACTTAATTTTGAAGCTGTCTGTGCTCTAGTAGACAGCATTTTTAAGACTTTCTTTGAGGTGAAAATGAGGTTTTTCCATATCACTCGGGAATCATGTTGCTATGCCAGTCTTTTTACAAGCTTTTATTTAACTTGCAATGTATGTATGTTTGTTCGGGTGAAATCTTGCGACTTAATTTTGAAGCTGTCTGTGCTCTAGTAGACAGCATTTTTAAGACTTTCTTTGAGGTGAAAATGAGGTTTTTCCATATCACTCGGGAATCATGTTGAGCTATGCTAGTCTTTTTACAAGCTTTTATTTAACTTGCAATGTATGTATGTTTGTTCGGGTGAAATCTTGCGACTTAATTTTGAAGCTGTCTGTGCTCTAGTAGACAGCATTTTTAAGACTTTCTTTGAGGTGAAAATGAGGTTTTTCCATATCACTCGGGAATCATGTTGAGCTATGCTAGTCTTTTTACAAGCTTTTATTTAACTTGCAATGTATGTATGTTTGTTCGGGTGAAATCTTGCGACTTAATTTTGAAGCTGTCTGTGCTCTAGTAGACAGCATTTTTAAGACTTTCTTTGAGGTGAAAATGAGGTTTTTCCATATCACTCGGGAATCATGTTGAGCTATGCTAGTCTTTTTACAAGCTTTTATTTAACTTGCAATGTATGTATGTTTGTTCGGGTGAAATCTTGCGACTTAATTTTGAAGCTGTCTGTGCTCTAGTAGACAGCATTTTTAAGACTTTCTTTGAGGTGAAAATGAGGTTTTTCCATATCAATCATGTTGAGCTATGCTAGTCTTTTTACAAGCTTTTATTTAACTTGCAATGTATGTATGTTTGTTCGGGTGAAATTTTGCGACTCAATTTTGAAGCTGTCTGTGCTGAAGAAATGGACATCTAGGCAGGCACAGTTTGGAATATAATTCATGAACATTTTCAAATGTCTAGAGTCAGCGCAAGATGGGTCCCGCGGTTTCTGACACCACTTCAAAAGGACGCCCGACGCGAATGTTTTCAGAAGAACATGTGCCTCATTGGAGACAACCCAGGAAGTTTTTTTCAACGATTGGTGATAGTAGACGAAACGTGGGTTTACCATAGAGATCCCGAGTCAAAAATAGAGTCCATACAGTGGAAGCACAGATCTTTACCCACCCCTAAAATGTTTTAAGAAGAAAAATCTGCAAACAAGGTCATGGCCATTGTTTTTTGCGATGAGGAAGGATTTTTACTGCTGGAGTTCATGCCACATAAGATTACTATAAAGAGAGAGACCTACGCTATTACCATAAATGCATTGCGAGATTCTATCAAGGAGAAAAGACGGGGAAAGGTCACATAAAACATTCTGCTCCTTTTCGACAATGCTCCGGTGCACATGTGTGCAGAAGCACAGGCCGCTATTCGAGCCTGCGGGTTCCAACAGCTCAACCGTCCACCCTACAGCCCTGACCTAACCCCGTCGGATTGTTTTCTATTCCGAACCTTGAAAAAAATCCTTTGAGGACAACGATTTTCTTGTGACGAAGAGAACAAGGAAGCTGTGGCCACTTAATTTGACGAGCAACCAAAGGATTTTTTCTAAGGGTTTGAAGTCATTGGAAGATAAATAGACCAAGTTTATTGAGCTTAGCGGAGATTACATAGAAAAATAAAAATAAAGTCTTTTTACTGTAATGTCTTTTTCTTATCTAGGTAGATAAATTATTGAACGCTCCTCGTAAGTAACACGTTAACTTTAATGTTTCACTTAAGTATATTCCATGTATTTTTTGATCGAGTTAAACGATTTCTCTAATAGTCATTTTAACGAATAATTATGTATTTTGTCATGCAGCCTAAATTTATCTAAATTATTAAAAAAAAAAAAAAAAATCTAGAGGAACTTTAGTGCGGGTTGCCGTGTACAGTTAATTGTAATTTGAATAGACAAGTCCCTATAGTATATTTTTTTATAATAATTACCCTAGCTATTACCCCAGATGAAGGGAAAAATGAAGTCTATGATTTTAGGCGGGATATATACTCTTGTTTTGATACTTTTCCGTAGTCGGGTTTTTTCACTTTTATTTTATTGTTAGAGTCAAGTAAATCCCCCCCCCCACCTACTAGCTAAACCGCTATTTCAGGACATCTGAAGTTTTTTTAAATAGTAGTAGGATGTAATATAATTACACTCTATTATATACACTATTTCAGGACATCTGAAGTTTTTTTAAATAGTAGTAGGATGTAATATAATTACACTCTATTATATACACTATTTCAGGACATCTGAAGTTTTTTTAAATAGTAGTAGGATGTAATATAATTACACTCTATTATATACACTATTTCAGGACATCTGAAGTTTTTTTAAATAGTAGTAGGATGTTATATAATTACACTCTATTATATACACTATTTCAGGACATCTGAAGTTTTTTTAAATAGTAGTAGGATGTAATATAATTACACTCTATTATATACACTATTTCAGGACATCTGAAGTTTTTTTAAATAGTAGTAGGATGTAATATAATTACACTCTATTATATACACTATTTCAGGACATCTGAAGTTTTTTTAAATAGTAGTAGGATGTAATATAATTACACTCTATTATATACACTATTTCAGGACATCTGAAGTTTTTTTAAATAGTAGTAGGATGTAATATAATTACACTCTATTATATACACTATTTCAGGACATCTGAAGTTTTTTTAAATAGTAGTAGGATGTAATATAATTACACTCTATTATATACACTATTTCAGGACATCTGAAGTTTTTTTAAATAGTAGTAGGATGTTATATAATTACACTCTATTATATACACTATTTCAGGACATCTGAAGTTTTTTTAAATAGTAGTAGGATGTAATATAATTACACTCTATTATATACACTATTTCAGGACATCTGAAGTTTTTTTAAATAGTAGTAGGATGTTATATAATTACACTCTATTATATACACTATTTCAGGACATCTGAAGTTTTTTTAAATAGTAGTAGGATGTAATATAATTACACTCTATTATATACACTATTTCAGGACATCTGAAGTTTTTTTAAATAGTAGTAGGATGTAATATAATTACACTCTATTATATACACTATTTCAGGACATCTGAAGTTTTTTTAAATAGTAGTAGGATGTTATATAATTACACTCTATTATATACACTATTTCAGGACATCTGAAGTTTTTTTAAATAGTAGTAGGATGTAATATAATTACACTCTATTATATACACTATTTCAGGACATCTGAAGTTTTTTTAAATAGTAGTAGGATGTAATATAATTACACTCTATTATATACACTATTTCAGGACATCTGAAGTTTTTTTAAATAGTAGTAGGATGTAATATAATTACACTCTATTATATACACTATTTCAGGACATCTGAAGTTTTTTTAAATAGTAGTAGGATGTAATATAATTACACTCTATTATATACACTATTTCAGGACATCTGAAGTTTTTTTAAATAGTAGTAGGATGTAATATAATTACACTCTATTATATACACTATTTCAGGACATCTGAAGTTTTTTTAAATAGTAGTAGGATGTTATATAATTACACTCTATTATATACACTATTTCAGGACATCTGAAGTTTTTTTAAATAGTAGTAGGATGTAATATAATTACACTCTATTATATACACTATTTCAGGACATCTGAAGTTTTTTTAAATAGTAGTAGGATGTTATATAATTACACTCTATTATATACACTATTTCAGGACATCTGAAGTTTTTTTAAATAGTAGTAGGATGTAATATAATTACACTCTATTATATACACTATTTCAGGACATCTGAAGTTTTTTTAAATAGTAGTAGGATGTAATATAATTACACTCTATTATATACACTATTTCAGGACATCTGAAGTTTTTTTAAATAGTAGTAGGATGTAATATAATTACACTCTATTATATACACTATTTCAGGACAATTGAAGTTTTTTTAAATAGTAGTAGGATGTAATATAATTACACTCTATTATATACACTATTTCAGGACATCTGAAGTTTTTTTAAATAGTAGTAGGATGTAATATAATTACACTCTATTATATACACTATTTCAGGACATCTGAAGTTTTTTTAAATAGTAGTAGGATGTTATATAATTACACTCTATTATATACACTATTTCAGGACATCTGAAGTTTTTTTAAATAGTAGTAGGATGTAATATAATTACACTCTATTATATACACTATTTCAGGACATCTGAAGTTTTTTTAAATAGTAGTAGGATGTAATATAATTACACTCTATTATATACACTATTTCAGGACATCTGAAGTTTTTTTAAATAGTAGTAGGATGTAATATAATTACACTCTATTATATACACTATTTCAGGACATCTGAAGTTTTTTTAAATAGTAGTAGGATGTAATATAATTACACTCTATTATATACACTATTTCAGGACATCTGAAGTTTTTTTAAATAGTAGTAGGATGTTATATAATTACACTCTATTATATACACTATTTCAGGACATCTGAAGTTTTTTTAAATAGTAGTAGGATGTAATATAATTACACTCTATTATATACACTATTTCAGGACATCTGAAGTTTTTTTAAATAGTAGTAGGATGTAATATAATTACACTCTATTATATACACTATTTCAGGACATCTGAAGTTTTTTTAAATAGTAGTAGGATGTAATATAATTACACTCTATTATATACACTATTTCAGGACATCTGAAGTTTTTTTAAATAGTAGTAGGATGTAATATAATTACACTCTATTATATACACTATTTCAGGACATCTGAAGTTTTTTTAAATAGTAGTAGGATGTTATATAATTACACTCTATTATATACACTATTTCAGGACATCTGAAGTTTTTTTAAATAGTAGTAGGATGTAATATAATTACACTCTATTATATACACTATTTCAGGACATCTGAAGTTTTTTTAAATAGTAGTAGGATGTAATATAATTACACTCTATTATATACACTATTTCAGGACATCTGAAGTTTTTTTAAATAGTAGTAGGATGTAATATAATTACACTCTATTATTACTATTTCAGGACATCTGAAGTTTTTTTAAATAGTAGTAGGATGTAATATAATTACACTCTATTATATACACTATTTCAGGACATCTGAAGTTTTTTTAAATAGTAGTAGGATGTAATATAATTAAACTCTATTATTACTATTTCAGGACATCTGAAGTTTTTTTAAATAGTAGTAGGATGTAATATAATTACACTCTATTATATACACTATTTCAGGACATCTGAAGTTTTTTTAAATAGTAGTAGGATGTAATATAATTACACTCTATTATATACACTATTTCAGGACATCTGAAGTTTTTTTAAATAGTAGTAGGATGTAATATAATTACACTCTATTATATACACTATTTCAGGACATCTGAAGTTTTTTTAAATAGTAGTAGGATGTAATATAATTACACTCTATTATATACACTATTTCAGGACATCTGAAGTTTTTTTAAATAGTAGTAGGATGTAATATAATTACACTCTATTATATACACTATTTCAGGACATCTGAAGTTTTTTTTAAATAGTAGTAGGATGTTATATAATTACACTCTATTATATACACTATTTCAGGACATCTGAAGTTTTTTTAAATAGTAGTAGGATGTAATATAATTAAACTCTATTATTACTATTTCAGGACATCTGAAGTTTTTTTAAATAGTAGTAGGATGTAATATAATTACACTCTATTATATACACTATTTCAGGACATCTGAAGTTTTTTTAAATAGTAGTAGGATGTTATATAATTACACTCTATTATATACACTATTTCAGGACATCTGAAGTTTTTTTAAATAGTAGTAGGATGTAATATAATTAAACTCTATTATTACTATTTCAGGACATCTGAAGTTTTTTTAAATAGTAGTAGGATGTAATATAATTACACTCTATTATATACACTATTTCAGGACATCTGAAGTTTTTTTAAATAGTAGTAGGATGTAATATAATTAAACTCTATTATTACTATTTCAGGACATCTGAAGTTTTTTTAAATAGTAGTAGGATGTAATATAATTACACTCTATTATATACACTATTTCAGGACATCTGAAGTTTTTTTAAATAGTAGTAGGATGTAATATAATTACACTCTATTATATACACTATTTCAGGACATCTGAAGTTTTTTTAAATAGTAGTAGGATGTAATATAATTACACTCTATTATATACACTATTTCAGGACATCTGAAGTTTTTTTAAATAGTAGTAGGATGTAATATAATTACACTCTATTATATACACTATTTCAGGACATCTGAAGTTTTTTTAAATAGTAGTAGGATGTAATATAATTACACTCTATTATATACACTATTTCAGGACATCTGAAGTTTTTTTAAATAGTAGTAGGATGTTATATAATTACACTCTATTATATACACTATTTCAGGACATCTGAAGTTTTTTTAAATAGTAGTAGGATGTAATATAATTAAACTCTATTATTACTATTTCAGGACATCTGAAGTTTTTTTAAATAGTAGTAGGATGTAATATAATTACACTCTATTATATACACTATTTCAGGACATCTGAAGTTTTTTTAAATAGTAGTAGGATGTAATATAATTAAACTCTATTATTACTATTTCAGGACATCTGAAGTTTTTTTAAATAGTAGTAGGATGTAATATAATTACACTCTATTATATACACTATTTCAGGACATCTGAAGTTTTTTTAAATAGTAGTAGGATGTAATATAATTACACTCTATTATATACACTATTTCAGGACATCTGAAGTTTTTTTAAATAGTAGTAGGATGTAATATAATTACACTCTATTATAAACACTATTTCAGGACATCTGAAGTTTTTTTAAATAGTAGTAGGATGTAATATAATTACACTCTATTATATACACTATTTCAGGACATCTGAAGTTTTTTTAAATAGTAGTAGGATGTAATATAATTACACTCTATTATATACACTATTTCAGGACATCTGAAGTTTTTTTAAATAGTAGTAGGATGTTATATAATTACACTCTATTATATACACTATTTCAGGACATCTGAAGTTTTTTTAAATAGTAGTAGGATGTAATATAATTAAACTCTATTATTACTATTTCAGGACATCTGAAGTTTTTTTAAATAGTAGTAGGATGTAATATAATTACACTCTATTATATACACTATTTCAGGACATCTGAAGTTTTTTTAAATAGTAGTAGGATGTAATATAATTAAACTCTATTATTACTATTTCAGGACATCTGAAGTTTTTT